>JACTOM010000926.1:1430782-1448957 GCA_015832385.1 Elymnias hypermnestra | reverse complement strand
TCTTCTTTTATACCACAACGTTCTCTTATCACACTATTTCTCACTCTGTCACTCAGTTTTAATCCACTCATGCTTCTCAACGCTCTCATCTCTACCGCATTTATTTTACTTTTGTGATTCTTCTGCCATACCCAACTTTCACTACCATACATAAGTGTTGGCACCAACACTCCAGCATGCACTGCCAGTCTAGCCCTTTGAGACACCATCTGGCTATTCATAAAAGCATGCAGAGCACCATTTACCATATTCCCTGCATTCACTCTCCTTTCGATATCACTTTCACATGTTCCATCTTTTGTAAATTTAGATCCCAAGTATACAAATTCTTTCACCTCTTCCACTTGTTCCCCATCTATCAAAATATTGCCATTCATCATAGATTCATCTCTTTCAAAATGCATAACTTTCGTTTTGTTTACATTCACTTTCATTTCCTTCCCTTTCAAAGCTACATTCATAATATATATTATTTTTGTATACTAACAATCATTGTATTTACTACTATTTATTTTAAAATGCCATTTTAAATATTAAGTAATATATACGTTATATTTAATGAGACTTTACTTTTCATCTTTAGCAATACTATAATTAACATATATATGTGGAAACTACCCAATTATTTTTAATTCAGCATATATTATATATACCATTCGTGATGTAGACGGTCACTAAAGACGTACACTGTTCCTCATATTTCTACAGAATCAGGAGCAACGTTGACAACACTTGTACTTATGTAAGTTTGAATGAAATTTTATAAAATTTATACGAATGACTGATTAAATGCTACACTCTCTGCTAATGTGAGCCATGGGCGCCATATATTGACCTTTTCTGCTATGCTGAGAGACTTTCACTTTACTCCCATTCAGCTGTAATGCAATATAACATTTCGAGTGCATAATATTTTATTGTAACATGTAGTCTTTTCAGAATGTTTAACCCCTGCCCCTTGGCTGGCTGTAAAAACATTTGAGGCAATGGATAAAAGTTCACTTTAATATATACCATTTCCGTGTACAAATGGCGGCTATCGCGTAGCTCCCGATGGATTTATAGCGATATTTCGGACGGGCCATCAACATTCAAAACAGTTTCCCACAAATTAGCATGAAACCGTTATTTCCACACTGTGACTAATAACCGACGCGGTAAGCAACTGATTTACCATAAAGGCTCATTGTGCACGTGAAATGCGAACGTATTTATCAAACGGTTTGATTTAATTTGCATATATACGTTGCGAAAATGAACAGTTTTAGGGCAGACCACTTCAATGCGGTATTATTTTTGGATTGGTTCTATTTACTAGTTATGATAGACTGGCTTTTGCTCGCGACTTTGTCTTCAGAACTAATAGAGAAAAGGAAAATAATGCATATATACTTTGCGCATAAACACAGTTTAAAAGCAGACCACTTCAATGCGAAAGAACACAGAAATGGAGTGAAACTCTTTCTAACTTCACTAACTATTCCCAAGACAAGCGTACGTAAATAAATTTTACTTTAAAAAGGTATTCTAGTTAATTTTCCTCTTATTAATACGTGATATGGAGAATGCAACGATTATCTTAAGCAGCTAAAAGTTTAATAAGATGCATCCTCGTACTCATACTCCATTATTTTGGTCATATCGCCCGAAGACAGCCAAATAACCTGGAGAAATTAGGTCAAAGAAAAAAAGTCCAAAGGGTTGGACATCTACTCGTTGATCTGACCAAGCAAAGCCAGATAACCTGGAGAAACTTGTTGTGGTCGGAGGAAAAAGGCTAAAGGCTTGCTGATCTACCCGTTGATCTGATAAAATAATACGAGATAAGCTGCAGAAACTGGTTGTGTTAGAAGAAAGAGACTAAGATCATTTATCTGTTGGTCTAACCAAATAAAGCTAGTTAACGTGGAGAAACTGGGTCAAAGGAAAAAGACCATAAAGTTGATCATCTACTCATTGGTCTAATCAAATAATGCCAAATAACCTGGAAAAACTGGTTGTATTCGAAGAAAGAGAACAAGGGCTTGATCATATACATATTGGTCTGACCAAATAAAGCCAGAAACTCGTTGTGATTGAAGGAAAAAGACCAAGGGGTCGGTTGTCTACCAGTAAGTCTGACCAAATAAAGAAAATAACGAAATCAAGAGGATTACGAGACTAGAGCTTTCAATAGCCATAAAATAAATCGAGTATAGAGGATGGAAGCAGCTCATCTACAAAGCCACTAAAGTATATCAGAGATTTCAAGACCTACAGAAATGTCAAATTTACCGAAATGATGATGACGATGAATACCTGATACGAAAGTTATATGATTTTTTATATATTATACGAAGATATCCGTATATTTTAACCCAGTCACGTATACAGTTAGTGTATTCTGGTTGGAAAATGTTTACTTTCTCATAACACAAGTTATATATTGTTCATAAATATTTGCATCGGTTTAACACCAAGTTATAATGTTTTAAGTTACGCCATTTAATAGAGTTGACATTATTTACGCTTACTACGGTATTGAACTGGGATTTTATATCGGTTTAAAGTTAATTTGAAACATAAGTGTTACCTTTATAGTGCCCCAGTTTTAACCAGGTGGAAGTCTAGGTAGCCTGGGGACCTCAGTTTCACCTCTTGGTTGCGCCGATCGGCTGTCTAGTGAGAGATGCTAGGCGGGAGTGGTCCTCTTCTGTATGACGATCATCTCACTGAAGGAGGCCCACGAGAGAGGGAGATTGCAATGGATGCTCCCTCACACCGCGGGAGTAGGCGTGCTACAAGGGTTCATCCGGGGATGAATGCGAAAATCGAACCCCTGGTGCTTCATTCATGGATGAAGAGGGTTCCTTTGGGATTTAGTGGGATATTGCAAGGCCTTCTTGTTCCCCGTGTCCCACACTCCTGTCATACGGTCGGGGCCAGTGCATTAAACCTTTTCCCAGAAAAAAAAAGTACGTTTAGAAATCAATTTAGTAGTTCCGCTTTTATGGTACTATTCCCTTGTATAGCCTATTTTGCCTTCATATTCACTTCTATTCATAACAGTGGGCTGCTATTAAACAACAAAAGAGCACTTTTGTTCACCAGTAGCCGTGGGGGAGCGATATATTTGATGCGGTCAACTACAGACTCTATTAATGAAATCTGCCAGAGACCGCTACTGTATATTATTCTTTCATTAAAATCTTTGTGCTGTATTTTTATTGTAGAAATAGAGATATTTTTATACATTCACCTTTCAGGCTGTAAAATCATAAAAGGATGTTTATTTACTGTATTGACGAGGTTCTTAAACGGGAATATAATTTTTCATAATATTACATTAGTGTCATCTGCGTTTTTAAATGAAACAAATGAATATATGTTCTAGCTTAACTAAGTTTTAATAACATATTGCTTTTCTAAATTTGTCATATTTAATGTTGTAAATATCATTAGATCATAATAATCCTTTTAACTTAAAGCTGTATAGATTTACTCTACCACGAAAGAAATTTTTCTAAAGCTGTCATATTTATTGTAGTAATTATTATTAAGTGATGATGCGTTCATTATTAATGTATATCTATATAGATGCCACCAACATGTCATTACTAAAGTTGTCATATTTTAAACTACAGGAAGTTAGCGATTCTAAAGTTGGCATATTTTAAGAGTTTATTATTTCATGGTTATACATCAATACACTACTAATGTTCTTTTACAGAAAGCATTCCGTTTATAAAGTTTTCATATTTAATAGTCATAATTACATAGTTTTGCTACATTACAGAAACTTGGCGTTTACTATATTTTAAGAACCATAATAATATAACTATTTAGCAAAGCTGTAGTAAAGAAAAATTTTGCGATTCTAATGTTGTCATATAATAAAATTAAATTGTATAGCGGAGCTCTATAACAAAAATTTGCGTTGTTAAGTAATTATCATTAAGTGATAATGCATTCATTATTAATGTATATCTATATAGATGCCACCAACATGTCATTACTAAATTGTCATATTTTAAACTACAGGAAGTTAGCGTTTCTAAATTTGGCATATTTTAAGAGTTTATTATTTCATGGTTATACAGCAATAGCTTATATAAGCACTACTAATGTTCTTTTACAGAAATCATTCCGTTTATAATGTTTTCATATTTAATAGTCATGATTACATAGTAGTACATTACAGAAACTTGGCACTTACTATACTTTAAGAACCATAATAATATAACTATTTAGCAAAGGTGTAGTATAGAAAAGTTTTGCGTTTCTAATGTTGTCATATATTAAAATTAAATTGTATAGCGGAGCTTTATAACAAAAATTTGCGTTGTTAAAGTTTCCAAAAGTTATGATGACATGGTAATATTGTTGTTACCATAGAAAGCTTCTTCTTTCTAAAGCTTTCATATTCTAACACTAAGTTTGCTGCATTACCGCGAACTTTAAATTTCTAAACTTGTCATATTTTAAGTTCGCATGACTAAATAACTTATGGGGCATGAATTGGATATTGAATGCTGAAGTTTACTTCTCTGGTATCAAATGAGTTTAACCACTAACTCCACTAAAGCTGTTTGTATTACTTAGTAGTTGGAGGTTTGTGTTTTGAGTTGGGTCTAATACTCAAACAATTAATAGTTACTAGATTGTTCTAACAGTTTGCTTATGGGAATATACATATGAGCAATGCAATGTCACTAACTCTGTGGTTAAGCCATCAGTTGAAAGGAGATTGTTGTACTCTCTACTGATAGTTACATGAGATGGCCTTTTTTTTCGTTGGGAAATGCTTTTGCGCACGTCAGATGAAGTCAACTCCATCCGACAGCGTGGGACTCGCTGGCCGCACCAGAATACCCACTAAAACCCAGCGGAACCCTCTTCATCCGTATGCTGGGGGCCAGATGTTCGCTGACGCATTCAGCTCTGGCACTCAGGATGAATCCGACTCAAGGGTTCAAGGAATGGGAAGCAAACGGGCAAAACTGCGCCTTCTGGCACCCGCCTCCCGGCCGCCGGAGGAGCACCGACCGCAATCTCCCTTTCCCTCTCTAATGCCTCCTTCTGCAAGATGACAGATTCACAAAAGGAGGTCACAGCTCTCCAACATGACTCCCCACCGACCATAGAACCAACTACGCTCGACAAAGAGAGACCTTGTGTCCCTTGTCTTATCCTACTTTTATTAAGGTAAGCTCTCCTATTTGCTCCTCTTCAGAGCTCACTTCTCTGGGGCTCTGTAACACTAGGTCTTTTTTATTATATTCATCCATATTAATTTACGTCTACCTTTTGAGCCTGAATTTCGATTTTAGTAAGTTTTTGTTTTTGTAAGTTATTCCAGTATTGGTCTATGATTGATTATTGTCCTAAATCCCCTAGGTGGGGCAGAGGGCGTCCACAGTAATTTTCCATCGCGAACGATCTTGAACATCGCGTTTCACCTCCCACGTCATTTCTATGTTTCCCGCCTCTGCCAGTACTGAACGGCGCCAAGTCTGTCGGGGCTGATCACGTTTCCTTCTACCTTGAGGATTCCCTTCCAAAGCTTGCTTGGGGATATGATTGTAATGCATTTCTCTAGCAGATCTTCGTTAGAGATTACCTCGGGCCAGTATATTCCGAGGATGCGATGTCCTTGGCGACCTTCCACGTTTCGCACCCATATAGCAACCCAGATTTAACATTGGACACGAAGATTTTAAGTTTAATCCTTCAGGTGAGTTTCCGCGATTGCCACACTGGTCCTAGACGTGCCAAGGTGGTTCGGGCTTTGGCGATCCGAGAAGCGACTGGACGCGATCTAGGTACTCTGTGCCAATTTGCATAGGGGAGGAAATCTTTGTACTAGTTCTCATCTCCTTAGTCTTCTTAATATTAATTTGTCTAATTTTAAAATTCCTATTCTTATTTCGGTTCACATTATAATTATTTATCAATTTCCGATATTTTTCCAGAATCTGAATCTGATTGTATATCAGTTTGTGATATTGATTCTGTTTCTGAATTAGATTCTTATTCTGTTTCTGATTCTGATAGCTTATTAAGGATACTCGCGAATTAATTTCGGACATGTTAAACCATTATTAAGGTACAAAAAGGTTCTGTTGAATAAAAGAGAACCTTTATAAATAATATCTATTAGCAACGGTATATGTGACTAAATTTAAGTAATGACATGGGATTGAGGTCGCGGATAGTATTCTGAAAATAAATTAAGGCAAAACTAGCGTTATGTTTTATATAAATTACGGTCATGAGGTATTATCGTCTTAATTTCGCAGGGTTGAGTACAATGTTGAAAAATTTGTATTAATTTTAACGCCCCGAGTTCTAATCCCAATATAGATAATTTAGAAAATTCAATCTTCCAATTTTCCGAGATCTGAATCACCGGATGGATTGTCACCAATCTAAAAAATTGCATTTTGTAGAAAATATGCTCTACACTGAACCTAGTGCATCTGCGAACTAATGCTCACACCGATAAGCCAACAATTCTGTCAACGAATCGTTAGGAACATAATCTACTGCTAAAATATCTCTGCTGCTACAGCGCCATTGATATGCCTCATGATGATAACAGTTGTTGAGCCACTCTCCAGTGAGACATTTTGTGCTCGCCAAAGAAGACTTCCAAGCGAGAGAAAGCAGTGAATGATTCCTCACATCGTTAAAGGCGGAATACTAGTTGGAATATGACCACCGCCGTGATTTCTCAGTTAGACTCGTCCAGAACATAAAGAAGGAATGCGCAAGTTGATCCCGTGGTATGTAANGTTCTTTTTGTCTGTGTTTTAAATTGTTTTATTTTTTATTTTTTGTGATCTTCTTTCTCATTTTTAATGTGACTTTCTTTTCTGTAATGTAATGTGTTCGACGCTTGTAAAACTTTTAAAATTTGAAACAAAATTTAAAATAATGTAAAATTCTCACCTTAAGTGAACTTTATGTGTTCTTTGTTGAGAAAAATAAATGTCTTTAAACCTAAAGAAGTAGTATTATTTATATATCTAACTTTTAAGGTTTTTGTTGCATGATAATTCCTTTTCAAAATGAAATCCCTTTCTATTAACTAAAAGCAGAGCTAAGGTTCTTATTTTCTTACAACATTAACAATACTTTGATGTTGTTTTATAAAAAATGTTTATACATGCATGTAATAATACAAATTCATGTTAATAACAGGTCAAGAACGGCTGAGCATGAACATGATATCCAAATATAATCGCCCGGTTGATTTTAAATACAGCATACATATTCCTTTCAAGACGTAGACGTTAATTAAGAACGTATTTCAAGATATTTCCTAGGGATCCAGGTATAAAATGGGGCAGCGCCAGACGTCCGAAGCATAATAACTTTAATGTCAGTATACAAATTCCTTTCACGAATAAAACACAGAGAATTTCGCCATATACCTATGGAATCGGGAACTGCGAGAGCATAACATGGGGATCAACTAGTTTTCTATAATAAGACAACGTAAAAGGTAAGTACCAGCCCATTAACCACTCACTGCTTAGCATAGCCCTCCTCACTCATAGGGAGAAGGGTTTTTAGAGCATAGAACCACCATTCACCTCCACAATGGGTTACCAGGTGTTGTAGGGCTAACACAAGTACATTCTCTATTCTTTTACTTTCATAGTGTAACTTGATGGATATGATCGGAGAGAGATTAGGCGCAGGACCAAGGGCTTAACGTGCCCTAGATGAAGAAGTAATAGTTAAATATTTTTATGACGCAGCAAAACAAATCCAAATATTTTGACACATGTACAAAAGAAACGCGAAGACCATGCCCCGCAAATTTTAAGCATGTGCAGTGAATTATTTAATCGGGAGAAAATGTTGTACTTTCTTCCCTCAAACTAGGGCCGAAAATACTAAGTTTCGAGCTAGGTATCATGAAAAAGTATTAAACATATATGGCGGAGTGCAATAGTCTATGGAACGCCGGCGCCATCTGTCAGCGTGGGGCAGAGTCAATAAGTGACAGTCCGGCGCGGCTCTCGGTCGATCTCGGGTGACGGTCCGCCAGAGCGGTCGAATATTGAAACTGTCGCGTTCCTAGCTATTATGATTAATGACTTTGTGTTAATTGATATCGGAAACATTAAGTGATTGAATATTATAACCTGAATTAATTAGTAAAGTGTTTGATTGCACCAACATTACCCACCAAAGCACACAGTATGGAAATATGGATGCCACTAATGACGATGTCGGCGGAGAACCCTACGCCACTATGCTTTATGCTTCTCTCTTATTCTCCGACATATAGATTAGGGCTCATAAACAACTTTGGGCAAACATTAAGAAAATCTTTATAGAAAACTTAATAAGTAAGTCAATAAGTAACTAGCAGCCCATTAATGTCCCACTGCTGGACACAGGCCTCGACACTAATGTGAAAGAGGGTTTTTAGAGCATAGATCCACTAAGTTGCTCCACTGTGGATGGGCAGCCATAGTATAGTACACCAGTGCATTCTCTATTCCTTCACTTACAGTCGAGATCAGGCCAGGATCGACGGCTTAATGTGGTCTCGGTGGCACGGGGATGAAACACACCGCCAACTTCCCAACTTCGGGCAAGTATTGAGGAAATCTTAGTAGAAAACTCTATATCTTATTTGAATTCGTCAAATCCATAACTCGAACCCAGGATCTCATATCTGTAGACCAATTAAGCAGTCAAGACAACACAATAGTAATGAATATTATATGTTACACACACAATACATAAATCTATCAACAAGGAACCGAATCTTGGATACCTTATACGGTCGTAAAGTGTAACTTCGTAACTTACGTAATAAAATAGCCTCGTAGGAGTCGTTGTGGTATCCTACTACGTTGTACTGACTGGAATCATAATGGGAAAGGACCACAAATTCTCACTTTAAAAGCCCTCTCAGTTTACGTGATCTGTGTTTAAACGAAGATCAAAGGGTAATACCTAAGAGGGAAGAGCTCTTATAAAATATTGATGAAGTTAAATCTCCTTAGAGCGTGATTGAAAATAATTAATAGGGGATGAGTTCCGTGTGCATGCATTTCAATTTAATGTTAATTATTTTTTGCTTCCTAATACGACGAAGTAGATATATCTGGATGATTTTTTTAACTTCCCCTTATCAAAGCTTTAAAAAAAGGGCCAGGTCAAGAGTACTCTAAACCGACGAACTTGTATGAAAGGTTTAATGACAACGAACGAATCGAAGGAGATATGCAAGGATCGTGGCAAGTGGAAGGACGTGGTCTCAGCCTACCCCTGACAAGGTCATTATTATTATTAGGTGTACAATAAGAAAGTATTATCTATCATCGTATTAAAATTTATTTAACCCTTAGATTGCCCCGCTACTAGTTGCCACGATACAATAGTTATGTCCTAAATATAAACATCTCTTTCTTTTTAAGTCATAATGTGTACTTTCTATTTCGCTATAAAAAAAACAAAAGATAAACCAGTTACAAAGTGACCATTACTAACAGTGTGCATGTGTTCGAAGGTCGTTAAGTTTTTTTGTTACCCAGCAATTATGACATAAATATAAATTTCCGAATGAAAAATACTCGTAATTCGTTTTACACCGCTTTATTACATTATTTTTGTGTTAAAAAAAGCATGAAAAAACTACTCCATTCGCCACGAGAAGAAAGCCTTTAAATTCCAAATTAATTAGAAAGCTTTGAAGCAGCTAATTAGTGCTCTACAATACAGAGAGCTTTGTCCATTCATTGTAGTTCTCAATTTATTAAAGGGAAGCGAGGAAATGTTGTATTTTTAACATTTTGTAAAAAATACGAGACATGTGTAATAGTTAACCGTGGGTAATGTTACAATTACTTGAATTGTTAAGATAATATTACTATTGTTACTATAGTCCACTCACATAAAACAATTAACATAGTAAAAGCTCTTAATAGAATAGTAAATTTAGATGACCTCAACACTTGTTAGCGATTTCATCCAGGTAACATTAGGTCTAGAGAGATTATATAAAGTAACAATAGTAGATAATATCTACTAATAGATATAGACATACATGAAAATAACTTTACATACTAATATATACATAGCATCAGGCCTCATTCCCATAGGGGTAGGCAGAGACCACATCCTTCCACATGCCATGATCCTTGCATGTCTCCTTCGCTTCTTTCATTCTCATTAAACCTTTCATGACCCTTATTTAAAATGTCCTGGATTTGGACCAGAAACGTTTGTTTTGGTCTTCCCAATCCTAATTAGTCTCCTTTCATTTATTCTTCCTACCTGTCCAAACAATTTAAGCATATCTTTTTCAATTTTAGTCACTACATCTTCTTTTATACCAAAATGTTCTCTTATCACACTTTTCTTACTTTGCCACTCAAACTTTTCAAGGCTCTCATCTATATCGCATTTATTTTACTTTATTTTAATCGAGATCGCCTTTTCTAGTAAGAATTTCTCAATATTTGCCCGAAATTGGCAAAATATTGGCGTTTAATCCACCCTCGTGCTTCGGAGAGAATGTTCAGCTGTCGGACCTGCACTTGATCTCTCTCCGGTAGTGTCGGATTGCCGTCACGTCGGACTATGAGAGTGAAGGAATAGAGAGTACACTTGTGTACTACGGCTGCCAATCCGTGGTTGTCTATGCCCTAACAACCCTCTCTCTCATATGAGTGAGGTAGCCTGTGTCCAGCAATGGGACGCTAATGGGCTGCTACTTATCTTACTTCTCTCTCTTCTTTGGGTAACCTGGTTTATACAAAGCGTTAGGAGACAGCTTTCGAAAATGAAGACAGACGATATTAATGACACTTTTATGGGACAGAAAAAATCGATCGTGATTTAAAACATCATGTTTTAAAATAATTATTTTCACTCCATTACCATTACCAGCAATGAAACACAAAATCGAAAACAGCTGACGCTTGAAGGCAGTGTTTGTTGACCCGTGCGTTGATCCATCATATTTTTAATTTTGTGTTTCATTGCTGGCTTTTTTAGGTAATGTATTATAACACGTTTTACTATCATTATTTTCACTCCATTACCATTACGAGCAATGAAACACAAAATCGAAAACTGCTGACGCTTGAACGCAGTGTTTGTTGACCCGTGCGTTGATCCATCATATTTTTAATTTTGTGTTTCATTGCTAGTTTTTTTAAGTAAAGTATTATAAAACGTTTTACTACCATTGTTTTCACTCCATTACCGTTATCAGCAATGAAACACAAAATGGAAAACAGCTGACGCTTGANCACTGCCGTGAACCTGAAATGCCGGAGGACAGGCATTATAGCTATATCCTGCTTCCTGCCAGTGACTCGCCTAGCCCAGCGACTAGACAAACACTACAGTGGCAGAAAACAGGACAGATTAGACATGATATAATAAAAGTAGGGACTCACCCTAGCGGGTTAAGCGTGGCGTTGCTAGTATGTCGCACAGGTCAGAGATTTATTCAACCGCGCACTGGTAGACCAAACAGGCAAATGAATCCGGCGCGGCGAATAGTGACGTACAAGGACCGTGCGTTACCGCTAACAACTATTAATTCTACCTACTTTTTATATAATTTTTAAGTACAACGTTACAATGGGACAGGAAAAATCGATCGTGATTTAAAACATCATGTTTTAAAATCATTTTTTTCACACCATTACCATTACCAGCAATGAAACACAAAATCGAAAACAGCTGACGCTTGAAAGCAGTGTTTGTTGACCCGTGCGTTGATCCATCATGTTTTTAATTTTGTGTTTCATTGCTGGTTTTTTTAAGCAATGCATTATAAAACGTTTTACTATCATTATTTTCACTCCATTACCATAACCAGCAATGAAACACAAAATCGAAAACAGCTGACGCTTGAACGCAGTGTTTGTTGACCCGTGCGTTGATTCATCATGTTTTTATTTTTGTGTTTCATTGCTGGTTTTTTTAAGTAATTTATTTTTTTGATGAAACTCTCGTTTCATTTAGCTGTACCAAATAAATAATGCTAACAAAATTTTAAATCAGAATCGATTTATTTCCATCCCCTAATCAACGGTGACATTATTACTATGCTCTGTCTTCGTTTTCGCTATTATTCGTTTCGTATTTCGTTTCGCTATATTACCAGCTGATCCCGTATTATAATTAATATATGAGGATAGATTCAATTTTTTATACGTAACTTCCGAAATCAAAAAAACGAATCGATGGATTTGTAATCTTTTTGATAAATAAAGTTCTTTAAACAACAAAACAAGTATTTGTTAAATGCACGTATTCCATTGTTTCTGTTTTAATTAAGAAAAGCTTTTTGATATTATTAAAAAAGCATCGAGTTTAACCCTTTCTCCTTTGTTTCTTTTGGTAAAATTTAATTAACATGCCTTTGCTGCGATCTCTGAATACTTCTTAGTGTTTCTATTCTAATATTTTAACAACGATTACATTTCGTAGGTTCATTTATTGCTATTATTTTCACATAAAAACCCACACAATAGCCTCTGTACAGATATTTAGTGATTTTTTTACATACCCAAAGCTTTTTAGCACATCTCTCTTGAAAAATAATGCAATTGATATTTTTAGGACTTTATAGCTATGTTATAAACCATAATCTATCCGTTTAATTCTATTTTATCATACCTGAATCGTAAGTTAGTATTTTCGGCCCTATTTTGAGGGACAAAAGTACCACTTTGCCTCCTGATTAAAATATTTACTGCAACCGCTTCATATTTGGTTATTTGTTTTGTTGCGTCATCAAATTTTTTTATTTCCTCTTGATTTATTTCTTCTTACGATTCATTAGAACTTATTTTATTAAACTTCGCAAAATTATTGTGTTTTTGATTGCAAAATAAATTTATTTCAAGTTTCTAAGTTTATGTGTTAAATTTGTCATGAATAAATGATTCAACAACTGGTTGCTTAGTTAAATAGTTGAGGCATGATTGCTATTGATTTTACTAATATTTTTATCGAACTTTCAATCCTAGTCAGATGAAAAAATATCTTCTTCTTAGGCGTTACGATGTTGACAGAGCGGTCGTGATCGTCATGAAGTCACGGAGTGGGCAGATGTAGTGCGCATGACGACGGCTCGCCATTTCTCCCTGCTCGAGGTCATCCTACTACATTCGTTCAACAAACTTCCCAGAGCAGATTTGATCTGGTCAGTCCATCGAGTAGGTGAACTCCCACGCGGTTTGTTGCCTTCCACCTTTCCCTGAATGACGAGGCGTTCGATGTACTGATTGCCACGCCGAGAGACGTGTCCAATGAAAGTCAGGATGCGAGATTATACTATAGAAAATGGACGCTGCTTGATGCCGAGTTATTGAAGTGTCGAGACGTTCGTACCAAAGTCGGTCCACGAAACCTTAAGCATCTTCTCCAACACCACATTTATAGAGCATCTATTTTCTGTCTTTCCATTATCAATGTCCACGTCTTAGCAGCGTATAAAAATATGGGGAAGATCAGTAATGATGTTTCGATTCCTCCATATGTTTTTCATCTTGTCCATAGCTGTTCTTGTAATCGCCATACGTCTTTTGACTTCATCAATGCATCCATTGTTAGATATCATGGTCCCAAGGTAAATGAATGATCGGACCACGTCGCATTTCGCGATTTGTGTCATATCTGGTGAATTGTTGGCTTGGTCGACAATCTTGACCTTGGTTTCAATGTCATACTTTACATAAAATACTATTTCGCTACTGTTGCTTAGGTTTATCCACCTGTTCACCAATAAGTAAGATACCACTTAGTAAAAAACCTGTTTTGAATAATATAAATACAAGTTTCACATACAAAGGAATAAAAATATGATGAATAAAATAACAATTACCTTAATACTGGATGTATTAAGGAAATGCGTTTCCATATTTTCCATAATGGACCGCTAGTGATTCTTTTGTGAACTCAACCTTTCAGTGCTGGCTCTCTTCCGGACTATTGTTAGCAATAAATCGCGGATTTAAAAGCGACCTTTTGTGTGAGCTGAGCAAACCGTCTGTTTTTACGTCTTAAATATATCTTTCTAAATGTTTTTCATGTTTAACAAATCAGTACTTAACCACTCTTTCAACTATTATTAAAAAGATTGTTGCGATGTGAACTATTGGCGCTATATATACCACTCTTCGGACTGGTATATTATAGACCAACTTCTATCCTATGTTCTCGAAGGACCAGCCTTTGACGATGTATGCCCCACTCTTCGGACTGAGGTAATATCGGCCAAAGGCAATTGGGTTGTCTTCAGACTTCGGTCTTCAGACTTCCGTTCCGCACAGCTTCTGTCGTCCGGTTCGCTTCTTCTCGAAGGCTGCACGTCGGGAGGCCACTGTTCGCAGCTGACCTCTTAATTTGGCAGTCTTCGTCCTTCGTGCTGGCCGGGCGTTGTCTTCACAATGCTGGCGGGAGTGTGTTGATATATTCTTCGTAATATATCAAGATGATGCGCCTCGATAATGACTGCGAACTCGGAGGGGTTCCTCGACGAAGTTCTCAAAGTTATCCCTGCGATCTCGGAGGGCTTCCTCGACGAAATCTTAGATAACTTCGATAGTGTTATCAAGTCTCATCAAGTGGGGTTTCTTCACTTGGTGATGTTGTCACGTATACAACACCACACTTCAGACTTCCCACTTCACACTCTATACTTATTTCGCACTTCTTTCACACTTTAATTCACACTGATTTCATATCCAAAATCTGGATATTATATACCGCCGCGGGAGCACTCCCACCCCGACGTCTTCAACTTTCCACATTCCGATCCCACGCTTTCGGATTTCAGGTCAGTGCACATGTCTTGCATCCCGTTGTACATACCTGAAGGTCCGTCGGGTTTAATGACGGTCGCGCTTTGTTTCCCCCGGCCAAGCGGTCCTTAAATAATAGCGCACATTTCCAACCTTTCTACCTAGGGCTCCCTTTTGCTGTCGTAGAAAGCGTCTGCGCTATTGTTTCCAAATCTTAAGCAATTATTAACTATAGATTCTTAAAATATTTCTTATAATAAACGGACCTTAAAAAGGTCCCTTAGCCCACATGTGGCAACCATCGCTCAGCCGTCCGTAACATGAACATTACATTATGCGCATTTCTTTCCAATCGTTTCAGTTATTGAAAACAAATAATATGGGTCTTCTTCTATCAGCCTTAACAGTTTTCTATTTGAGATCATTTCTCTTAGTCGTTCTTCTTTTCAAATCAACCGATGATGATTAAGTTAATACTCGTTTTGATTACTCTTCTTTCTCATTTTTTAGTTTTTCATCTTGTGTTCTAGTATAGTCTGCTTCTTGTGAGGTCTTCTTAAATGATGATCCACATAAATCGTAATATGGCTCCTTGATTCCTTTTCTCCAGCATCTTCATGGAAAATAATTTGTCTCCTGCGATCTACTATGTCGTTTTCGTCTTCTAATATTTTTCCATCTTTTACGAGCTTTCTTTTCTGTTATCATACACATTGATCACGTTTCCACGTAATGTTTTCTTGTTTGGTAAGGTCTTTTTTCTGTTATGACACAGTTCATTAGGCCTATTTCTTCTCCACAAATAAAGTTTCTTCCTATTCATCGAGTACATGTTGTACCTTGTATACCTTTCGATCCCTAACCAATTTCATCAAGTTGATTATAATACTATGGAGCCTCTGTTATAGTAATAACGTTTTCAAGCACAGTTTGCTCATTGCAAAGTGTTATTTTATCGCCAGCCATGTCAATCTGTCTGTTAAGACTGTGTGATTCTGTTTTTATAGTAATTACCTTTCTTTTTTTTCATTCAGTGTGTAACTTTATTGCAATCATAATTTCAGTTTATCGCAAAAGAAACCAAAGTGTTACTGTCTGTAAAGAGTCTAATGGAAGACAAACTGCTGGGTATTATATTATATAAGTGACAAAATTATAATAGGCAATAAACACTGCTCGTTCAATATTAATTTTGATTTACGTGCCCAGTAATTTCGAGAGGGGATCAAAGGGTGAGCTACTGGCGATGTCTGCAACATGGTTGGTATATTAATGAAGGTGCTAATGCCTCGTTCAAAAATTCAACGCCTTATTAACTATGAATTATTAAAATTCCTTGCTTCTTGTAGCACGATCTTCTCCTTGATACACAATTTCATTTTACTAAAAATATTTGAGTAACAAAACTTGCTGTGGTTTTATATTTAAACTATTTTATTCTTCGTTTTTATAATTTTACATTAATTCGCACTAGTCCATTAATACAAACAAAACTGCCTCGTTGGTCTAGTGGTTAGCATGTTCGACTACAGACATGAGGTCCTGGGTTCGAGTCCCGGGTAGGGCCAATTCAAAAATCAATATTGAGTTTGCTATTAAGATTTTCTCAGTATTTGCCCAAAGTTGGGAAGTTGGCGGTATGATCCACCCCCGTGCCTCGGAGAGCACGTTAAGCCGTCGGTCCTGCGCCTGATCTCTCTCCGGTCGTGTCGGATTCCCGTCACATATGAGAGTGAAGGACCAAAGTGAGTGCACTTGTGTACTATGCCTGCCAATCCGCAGTGGAGCAGCCTGGTGGGTCTATGCTCTAAATACCCTCGCTCCTCTGAGTGAGGAAACCTGTGTCCAGCATAGGGACGTTAATGGGCTGCTACTTACTTACTACTTAATTATAATTACTTTCAATTATATTTGAGTATGCCATAAATTTTTTCTAAAAATCCTTTAAATTATTATTAAAACACTGAGTTTGTTTGATTTTCAAAGTTCAGTTTGAAGTTCCGAGATGATTAGATTAGCTTTAAAAGAAGGAAGCAGGATTTTTACACATATTTTACAGCTATAAATAATTTCTTAGCATTTTATAGCAAAAACCACACCCAAGTGCATTACTTATATGACGGTCCATATCAAAGGATACCAACATCGACATAATATATTAATGGACTCTCTGATGCTTCATTTAAATATTCAACAGTTTGTGATGAAACGTAATTTGAATAGTTATTGAAGGAGGGTATTTCGGTTAATAAGAAAAATCTCTTGAAATTTAAATATGATAAATAAGAATACGTTTTTACGTTCTTTCTATCGGTCATGTAAGTGGGAAAATGCTGAAAATATCTTGACGCATATGGCAGGAATATGTATTTTTTATGTAACTTTACAGTTAAAATAATTGACAAGCTATTTCAGACAATATATCTAAACTAATATTATAAAGAGGTAACGTGTTTATGTATGTATGTTTCTAATGTGTTTACACAAAAACTACTGGACTGATTTCCATATTTTTTTCACCATTCGAAAGCTCCATTTTTACTAAGCGACATAGGCTATATTACTTTCTCAAAACAAATAGAGATATCTAATAAAAATGCATTAATGTAACCCAATGTGTAAAGCTAGTCATCAAAAAACAGGTCATCGCTGCGAAAACTATAGATGATAGTACAAAAAAATGTTCTACAGTATTATAGAACGAATTAATATCTACAAAAAAGTCTTAGCTACTAAATGTGCAAATCTTGTAATTATGCCAGTATAACTACTTTTTTACATATTGAAAGTTTTAAAAGCGCCGACAATAATTAAACCATATTCTTTATACTTCTGTATTAATC
Organism: Elymnias hypermnestra; assembly: GCA_015832385.1. Taxonomy (NCBI): domain Eukaryota; kingdom Metazoa; phylum Arthropoda; class Insecta; order Lepidoptera; family Nymphalidae; genus Elymnias; species Elymnias hypermnestra. Next base: position 1,431,343 of record JACTOM010000926.1, on the reverse strand, counting down.
CATGTCTTAATAAATTATATTTTATTAAAGAACGTTTCAATACCTAGAAAATACTCTTTATATTATTAAAATCGGATATGTCATTCAAAAGATATACCGAATTTAACAATGTTATAATATAATGTTATATTATAGCGGTGGCCATATTGATTCTGTTCACAGTGTACCATATTATTCATATTTCATACACACTTATAGACAGAAAACACTTTCTATATTCCAAAATGACTTTCTATTCGTTAGTGCAGTTCTTCTGGAATATTCCGTTCACTTATGTGTATATCTGCCTCATTGGTCTAGTGGTTAGCATGTTCGACTACAGACATGTGGTCCTGGGTTCGAGTCCCGGGTCGGGCCAGTTCGAAATCGATATTGAGTTTTCTATTAAGATTTTCTCAATATCTGCCCGAAGTTGGGAAGTTGGCGGTGTGATCCACCCCCGTGCCTCGGAGAGCACGTTAAGCCGTCGGTCCTGCGCCTGATCTCTCTCCGGTCGTGTCGGATTCCCGTCACATCGGACTATGAGAGTGAAGGAATAGAGAGTGCACTTGTGTACTAAGC
>JACTOM010000926.1:1384542-1430080 GCA_015832385.1 Elymnias hypermnestra | reverse complement strand
TCGTCGTCGTCGCTTCAACCGATGGACGTCCACTGCTGGACATAGGTCTCACGAAATGATGCCCACAAGACCCGATCTTGTGCCGCCTGGCTCCAGCGGCTACCGGCGATCCTCCTTATATCGTCGGTCCACCTTGTGGGGGGTCTTCCTACACTGCGTCGTCCAGTGCGGGGTCGCCATTCCAGCACTTTCCGACCCCAACGTCCATCGGTTCGTCGGACTATGTGCCCCGCCCATTGCCACTTCAGGTTCGCGATTCGTAGGGCTATGTCGGTGACTTTGGTTCTGCTACGGATCTCCTCATTTCTGATTTGATCGCGTAGAGAAACTCCGAGCATAGCCCTCTCCATCGCACGCTGAGTGACTCTGAACTTTCGAATGAGGCCCATAGTCAGCGACCACGTTTCGGAGCCGTAGGTCATCACTGGCAACACGCACTGTTCTGTAACTATCAATACCCCCGAAATATCAATATATTTTGATGATAAACAGATTGATTTTAGCAGTATTACCCCTAAAGTTTTGTTAAAACAACAGTTTGCGGGTTACTACGTGTTTTCTTTCCAACGTCTGTGTAAAGATATACAAGAAGACTAAACCTCTAGTGTTTTGTTACAAAGTTAACTACAAACATGTCGGTATCAGATAACAAAAACATAGACAAAGGAAAGGCGAGTTTAAATTTGCTGCGCAATTTCATTAGCAAAGCACTGGTTTATACTGAGAGCAACAAAGTTGTATCTTTGTTCGTGACCGCCTAGGCATCGATTGTATTAGACGAGGTTTTCTTGTGTGCTTTGTGTTAACTTTGAAACGTTCCAACAATTAGTGGTTTCCAACCAACTGGATACCAATATTAGTACTATGAAGTTTCGATTGGACTATTGGATGGCTTTGAATTCATTTAGTACGGTCTGTATTTAATTTATTGGCAACAATCTAGCACTTTATTGCCCCGTCGGTTCAATGGCGCTAAATTAGCTCTTGCGACTTAAATGTTCATAAAAGCCTACCAAATGCTATAATTTTTGTTCGCTAATAGTAATCTTAACAATATTATCTTTTATTTATTAAATTAAGACTGTTGTGTAGAGTCATGTTGCGCTAAATTTTAAGATAGTGAAAAAAGTCTGTCTTGTATTTATTTATAATCAAAAACAGAAACAATCACCAAGCACTCACAGTTTATAAAATACTACAAAAAGCTTAACAATCTTCCACACAACATACGCACCGTTATTAACGGTCACTTCGTAACTGATTTATATTTTATTTTTTCTATTGCCTGGTGTTATCTCTACGCATATTTGTTACGACAGTTTCCGAGAAGTGAAGTAGATAATACACATTATGACTTAAAAAGAAAGAGATGCTTATCTTTCTGATTTCCCGAGTTAATATAATCTACCGTATCTTTTCAACTAGTAGTTGACATGAGTTATCTAAGAGATAACCAAGTTCTAATCCTAACGTTGGCATGTAGCTTCGGTTTTAAAATTTAAAGTGGATGCTAAGCTTGGTGATAAGTTAGGTTGCAAAATAGCGGGCTGCTTTTGCTAAGCTGTCCATCCAGGGTTCTTCTTAAATTTGAGGAGTATGGGTCTCAAAGCTTAGCCTCATTACCCGGGCATCTATCAGCGATACCCGGTAATCTATTATATCCGTACTAAAATGGGTTGATCCAGTTGATCCAGTATATCGTCCAACTCGGGTATCGTCATTGCCATCACCTCGTCTTCTGTTATCGCCTACATCAGGAAATGGCGAAAGCAAGAACTCACAAGGTAGATGATGACCAGTGTTTGCCGTTCTTTGGTTTTTCCTAATAACATCTTGGAGATGAGTATGCGGGAAGTTGTCTGCTAGGTTAAACATACATCGCGCTATCTTGCATATGAACACCTCTACGGTGGGCATTCAGGTGTCGTCATTTCTGACGTACTTAGAAGCTCCTACTATTAGACGTAGACACTTATTTTTACCCCTATCACCCGAATGAAGAGGATTCGACTAAGTTTTATTAAATGTCCTGGTACAATCAGCCAACCTTACGTATGAAGTATTTCACAACGAAAAGAAAGAGTCTAAGATGTAATCTCGCTAACTTGGTAAGAGAGAATTTAGCCTTCATGCTTTCTGCACAGCATTGTATAGGTATTTGCGTTCCAATAAATACATTTATGTCTTGGTAGGTAGGTTGTAGTCAGTCTATCAGAAATACAAAAGAAAGCAATATGCACTAATATAGGAAATGGAAGAAAATTTCCCAAGCTACAGTAGAGCCGAGTGATATTTCTATTCTCTAAAACTGAGTAAGGAGGCCTGTGCCCAGCAGTGGGCTGTTAATGGGCTGCTACTTACGTCACCACGTACATACTAGCTTCCCGGTATCGTAGGGGATTATATTCAAATTCTGCAGTTTAGTACACTTCTATTACTTATCATCAGATGATATTACAGTCAAGTACTAACCCGTTAGCAAAAAAAAAGGGAAAGGCTCGTTTTACCAATATTATATAAGTTAGTGATACTCCGTACATATTCCTGAGTCGAAACTTTTAATGGCTTCCCATTATTTTGCCTTTTAACCGCTAGTTAACTTTTCGAAGTTGTTCAATTTTAAACTTTAGCGATCGGTTAATAGCGTAGCATTTAAATCGTTCATTATAAATACAAACCCGTTAAATTTCGTATGCCAAACAGTTTGCATGTAATCAAATCCTTTTCAGTACAATATGTTATGGACATCTATATACGAGTATGTAAAAAAAGTCGTGTTAGTTACATTATTTATTACACAAAAACAGCTGAATCGATTTGACTTAAAATTGGTGGGGAGGTAGCTTAGGAACAAGAGATGGACACATATTTTTTACCATCAAACAATTTACGACAAAAAATCCGTGTCAACTACTAGTAGATATGATGCGATAGTTCTGTCTCGACTCGATCAGAAATATAAGCATCTCTTTTTAAGTCATAATGTGTATTACCTATTTGGTTTCTCGGTAATTGTCGAAACATTATATATGCGTAGAGTTAACGCCCAATTCAGTACAGTAGAAAAAACAAAAATGAAACAGTTACAAAGTGACCGTTACTAACGGCGCGTGTGTTGCTTCGAAGGTCGTTAAGGTTTTTTGTAATATTTTTATAAACTGTGAATGTTTATTTATGAGTATTAGTGTTTTTGATTACATAAGTGATGTGAATAATAACGAAAACACTTGAGGTAAGTTTTAATTTTTAAGATATTAGCCTATAAATACAAGACGGACATGTTACACTATCTCAAAGTTTAACGTAACATAACACTACACCAGAGTTCTAATTTAATAAACAAAAGATAACATTCTATAATTTAACTATTAGGAAAGGTAAAAATCATAACGTTTGGAAGTCTTTCGTGACCATTTAATTCCTAAGAGCCAGTTTAGCGTCATTCGAACCGCGGGGCAATTGTTCAAAGGTGAAAAAATTTCTATTCAGAGGATCCTGAAGATCTCAATTGATATGCCGTTTGAGTTGAACGACTTCAGTTTTCGATGTGTTGCATTCGTCATGACCATTAACAAATCACGAGGACAATTCTTGAAAGTTTGTAGTCTGAATCTAAAAATCCAGGGTTTTTTCATGGTCAATTGTCTGTGGCATTTTCACGGGTCAGATGGTTATTCTTTTTGCATACGGAAGCATTGAATCGAGCGCATCGCCGGCGTTGACTAAATCAGATTGGTCGACCACTGGCGCTTACCATTCTCGCAATTACCTCGATACCTGTCGTCACCCTATCTCACGCTCGTCACGACCGCGCGTGCATGTCTGGTGGGAGAATTGTATAAATGAACTTCATGACTCCGAACCGAGACACATTCACCTTAGACTCCTGATCGGAGTAGATCCTTACTCGGCACAAACTGTGACAACCTGTGAAGAACCGAATGACCATCGCCTGAACACTGGCGACCTTAGAACCGTACACTAAAGACCCAAGCACCGATCCTTCAACCACCTAAGATCAAATCCCCGAATGTAATACTACCCACTGCATCTGGAGTGATATGTCTGGTTCCGAATCCCTCCTCAACGATCAGCGTTATGTGTACTTACGCCTGATAATATAACAGAAAATGTCGTCCATCACAAGAAGCTTCACTTAAGAGTGCAACCCAAGCACTTAAATACATGGCCAATAAAGTATCATTAAAATACTTTTTTTTTATTCTTATTTATTTTAAAGGTCTTTGAGTCTCTTATGAGACTATGCCAGACCCATCGTATACTAACAAAATCTCTCTTTTAACAAAACACTTTCAAAATTTTTTGAATTATTTTAAACAATAAATTTGCCTGAGCGGATGTCGGTGCTGACAAAATACTTTGAAAGGTATCTCTCATATTAAGACCAAATCTATTTTTTAGTTCAGTCCTCATTATCTGGCTCCGGGCACACTCCGTCAAAATATGGAATGTATCTTCTGCCATGCCACAAATTGGACATAGTGGAGTATTAGATTTCTTCATTAAACATTTGAAGTAATTCAACGGAGTATGTCCGGATCGAAACGTGTGGGCCAACACATTCATTACATACATACATACATAGCATCACACCTCATTCCCATAGGGGTAGGCAGAGACAACATTCTTCCACTTGCCACGATCCTTGCAAATCTCCTTCGCTTCTTTCGTTCTCTTGACCTGACCCTTATTTAAAATGTCCTGGATTTGGTCCAGGAACGTTTGCCTTGGTCTTCCCCTTCAAACTTTCGCATTCACTCTTGACTCATAAATCCTTTTTGTCAGTCTCCTTTCATTCATTCTCTCTACATGCCCAAACCATCTAAGCATACCTTTCTCAATTTTAGTCACTACGTCTTCTTTTATACCACAACGTTCTCTTATCACACTATTTCTTACTCTGTCACTCAGTTTTAATCCACTCATGCTTCTCAACGCTCTCATCTCTACCGCATTTATTTTACTTTTGTGATTCTTCTGCCATACCCAACTTTCACTACCATACATAAGTGTTGGCACCAACACTCCAGCATGCACTGCCAGTCTAGCCCTTTGAGACACCATCTGGCTATTCATAAAAGCATGCAGAGCACCATTTACCATATTCCCTGCATTCACTCTCCTTTCGATATCACTTTCACATGTTCCATCTTTTGTAAATTTAGATCCCAAGTATACAAATTCTTTCACCTCTTCCACTTGTTCCCCATCTATCAAAATATTGCCATTCATCATAGATTCATCTCGTTCAAAAAGCATAACTTTCGTTTTGTTTACATTCACTTTCATTCCTTTCCCTTTCAAAGCTTCATTCATAATATTTAGCATCTCCTGAAGCTCGTTAGCGGATGACGCAAGTATTACTTGATCATCAGCGTAGAGTAAACATTTGATGAGTAATTCATTCATTCTTAACCCATACATACTTTCTTTTAAATCTGTCAAACATTTATCCATGAAAAGGTTGAACAGCCATGGTGACGCAACACATCCCTGTCGGACACCTCTTTCGACAGGAAACCACTCCGTGTACGCTCCGTTTATTCTGACACAGGCACTAGAACTCTCATAGAGAGACTTCAATGCTTGAATCAGACAACCGCTCACACCATACGTAGATAACGTTGACCACAACTCATTCCTCACCACTCGATCATAGGCCTTTTCTAACATTCATTTCCCGCTTTAAATTGAGAAACCCAGGTATACGAAGAGGTTGATTCTGTATAGTGTTGTACCATATTCCCTTTATAGTCGAAAGTTCTTTAAAATACTGTGACAATTAATTAAATATTTCGATTTTATATATGCCTAAAATTTCTGAGCAGTCTGGTGTAATGAATGTATTGGCTCCTGTAAGTATTGCTTTTTTTGCTATAAGATCAACCTCTTCCAGGGAACCCATTGCAATCTTAAAGACAAATCATAGCTAATAAACTGAGATACTTTCCTAATAATGCTGTAAGCTATCGGTAGACCTCTTTTACCAGAGGTGCATCGAGCTAGATGTTGTAAGGCACTTTTTCTGTCTGTTAATATAACACACTATTCAAGCTTCTGATTAAAAGCATATGATATTGCCTCAGAGATTGCAAAGAGTTCAACCGTCATAATAGTATTATCAGAGGAAATTTTAAAACTTTCTTTTCTATTCGACTAGAATCATAAAAAGCTGTTCCAATACCATTATTTGTTTTAGATCCATCTGTATATATTTTACACCATTCGTCTTACTTATTATCCAACATATTCTGTAATTTCATTAAAATACTTGATTTGTATTTATTATCCCAATAGAAATAATGTCCAAAATCTGCTCATTTATTGCCTCTTGGGCTAAACCAAGTTCACAGTGTTAATAAGTAATAAGTAGCTAATTATTTCTAGCTATCTATATTCCACGTGTCATTTTTTCAAAAATCAAAGTACCTAGTTACTCATTATAGTAAAAGTACAAGTTCTTTATAAAATAACAATTGAAAATCCAGAAAATATTACCCAAAGGCCGAGTTAACAATTTTTATCCAATAACATCTGGTTTCGGACTCCCGCCTGTTCCCAGGACGTTTTATGGTCCATTAAGTAGAAATATTATTCCAATATCTTAAAAAGGATGTAATTTATGGCGTTCCCACAGCTGGGAAATGCTGCTTATACCGCTTCAAAAATAACCAACTTTTACATAAACGATTCACTTGAAAATTTATATGATAACAGTTAACCCTCGCTAATTCATCTAATTTACGTAATACTTAAAAGTATAACTCTATCACTGCCTCATTGGTCTAGTGGTTAGCATGTTCGACTACAGACATGAGGTCCTGGGTTCGAGTCCCGGGTCGGGCCAATTCAAAAATCAATATTGAGTTTTCTATTAAGATTTTCTCAATATTTGCCCGAAGTTGGGAAGTTGGCGGTGTGATCCACCCCCGTGCCTCGGAGAGCACGTTAAGCCGTCGGTCCTGCGCCTGATCTCTCTCCGGTCGTGTCGGATTCCCGTCACATCGGACTATGAGAGTGAAGGAATAGAGAGTACACTTGTGTACTATGCCTGCCAATCCGCAGTGGAGCAGCGTGGTGGGTCTATGCTCTAAAAAAACCCTCTCTCATATGAGCGAGGAGGCCTGTGCCCAGCAGTGGGACGTTAATGGGCTGCTACTTACCTTACCTTACCTATAACTCTATCAAAAATAAGGCTAAAAAGTACTTTTGGATCGTCAGTAGTCTGCCTGTTGATAATAAATCTACTATCGAAACCTACTATCGAAACCTACTATATAATAAATCTACTATCGAAACGAAACCGGCAAGAAACTCAGCGGTTACTCTTTTACATAAAGTTTTGTAGATTACATTATGTAAGCTTACTCATATACATGCTTTGATGGTTTCAGAACCTATAACGAATATAGGTAGAAACACTTTTTATCTACATTAATATTATAAAGAGGAAAGATTTGTATTTTTGTATGTAACGAATAATCTCAAAAAGTACTGGATCGATTTTAATAATCCTTTTTTCATTAGAAAGCTACATTATCACTGAGTAACATAGGCTATATTTAGTACTAGATTACAGATAGATAGAAAACCAACCGAAGGTGTAAAAAAATTTGCCATAAAAAGTCTTTCATCGCATACGCACGTGAAGAGTATTAATGATAGGACAAAAAAATGTTCGACAACATTATAGAATATATTAATATCTACAGAAAACTTCGCGAGACCATATGTCTAACTATTGTAGTTACGTCACTATAACCACTTTTTTACTTTTAACAAATTGATAGAAATGCCGATCAAAATCAGACCGTTTTATCCATACTATTTATTAATTTTTATCCAAATATATAATTTAATATTCAAGACTGTCTCAATACCTGATGATTACTTTTTGAATTATTGAAATCGGATATTCCATTCAAAAGATATCATGAAATTAAAATAAATAAACATGCCGGCGGCGGTTGCCACGCAGCGCATCGAGTAGCTAACTCGATGAGAGAGAGGCAGTGCGGGAGAAGGGGGTGCACCATTATGAACTAGGTTACCTTACGCAGTATGCTCAAGACATTGAATATTTAGAGTTTTTTTTAACACATTTTTATGCTTCACTTAAAAGTTCCTTTCAGAGCTACTTAGTTTTAGTATTAGGAATCACACTTTTTCATAATATTTGTCCTGTACCTATTTATGTTTACCCGTGCGAAGCCGGAGCGGGCCACTAGTATTTTATATAATAAAAAATATTAAAAGTAGACACAAAATTCATTTTATTCCCAGACTATCTAGTAAAATAGATTTATTCAATATCACAAATGGATCGAAAAGTTCAATCCGAACGTGATGAAGGACCAATTTCATAAAAAGTATTTGAACCGTTTAACACGTATTATTTTTATGGGAATAAAAATTTCCATTTGTGTTTTGTTAGGTGATTTATATTTAAAAATTACCAACGTGTCACGTACGACTTTTTTTTTGGAGATTTCTATATAAATTNCTATGGGAATAAGGCGTGATGCTATGTATGTATGTATGTATTTTATGAACAATTAAACATTTGAACGAGAGTGTAAACTAATGTAAGACTTGAATAAAGACCAGCTAAATCTAACTCTTCCGAGATTTAGGACTGCAATATGGCATCCGGAAAATATCTAGAATTTATGATCAGCACTTTGAGACATTTAATTCAGCTGGAATTTTATGGCTGAATAAATTTTCCTTTTACCCTCCGGGATCTATAGTAGTCGTAAATTGCATAAATCCGTGTGGTATTAGTTCGGTAGCATTTTCAATAGCTACAGTTTCAACATCAAAATATTATTTATTCTAGTTCGAGAAGCTTCTAAACCTTTACCTGGTGCCATATTTTTTTGTAACAATGAAAAGGTAAATTAACTCAAGTTTCCACTATTACTTATGCCAAAAAGAGAGTTGGTATAGAAATAAATAAATGATTTAAAAAATACATTACTTTACTCAAAAAAAAAGACTAGCAGTGAAACTTAATCAGCTGAAGCTCTGGTCAACGACCGCACGCGGTTGCTGCCGGTGTGTGTGTTAAAGAAACGACTACATTGAGCGAAATTTAAAAAAACGCACCGCGTCTTTGAACGCACGGGTCAACGCAATTATATATATATATATATATATATATACCGAGTGCTTCAAAAAAATGTATACACACTTTAAACTATTGTAGTTTTCCCGCTCCTCAAGGCTAATGTTATATTTCTTCGCCAGGTGCCAGCATAATCGTCCCTCTATGTTATATTATCAGTTGGAATTTGTAATATCAACATGGGGGACGTACGTTTGAGTTTTGAAGAACGTAAGCAGGTTATTAAGTGGTACTGGAAGTTTGAGAATGTAAATGAAGTTCAAAGACAGTGGAGAAGGGAGTATGATGCAGAACCACCTTCAAGATTAACAATTACACGCATACGAGATAAATTCGAAGCTCATGGAACAGTGTGTGATGTGCATAAAGGTCATTCAGGTCGGCCTCGAATCATCAACGGCAGTCTTGGAACTGTTTCAACGCTCTCCTAACAAATCTTCAAGGCAAGGGGCACGTGAAAGTGATGTAAGTGCTAGCAGCGTGCGACGCATTCTGAAGAGAGGCAAGTATCGTGTTTACATTCCAAGGCTGGTGCAACAGCTAGATGACGACGATCCAGATCGAAGGTTGCAATTCTGTGAATGGATTCAGGAGATGGTGATACGTGAACCGGGATTTATGGGTAGCATCATTTGGTCGGATGAAGTCCATTTCAAACTTAATGGAACTGTCAATAGGCACAATTGTGTTTACTGGGGTGAAGAAAATCCCCACATTACAATTGAAAAAGCTGTAAATTTGCCTGGTGTAAATGTGTGGTGCGGTTTGTCTTTAAGGGGACTCATTGGACCTTTTAGATTTGAAGACACTGTAACTGGTATTAATTACATAACAATGCTTGCTGATTCCATATTTCCTGCCATTCGTGCATTATACGGTAATGATGATTTTTATTTTCAACAAGATGGTGCTCCGCCGCACTATCACAGGGACGTACGAGCTTACCTGGATCAAAATTTGTCGGGCCATTGGATAGGACGCAGGGGGCCAATCGAGTTTCCAGCACGCTCTCCAGACCTTACACCACTGGATTTCTTCTTGTGGGGCACAGTAAAAGATGAGGTGTACAAACGTAAACCACGTAACCTAGACATTCTTTGGAATGAGATTCAAGCAGTGTGTAGAGAAATCTCATTGGACGTTTTGATACGATGTACAGAATCTGTGGTGACTCGTACTCAGAATTGTATTGATGCTGCAGGTCACCAATTTGAACAGTATTAACATTTGTTATTTATGTTTCATTTACATTGGGCTTTCAGCTTTCTATTTTCCTGAAATTTAACTTTGTAGAACGGGAAATAAATTTTCTATGGAAGTTCAAAGTGTGCATTCATTTTTTTGAAGCACCCGGGTTATATACCGGGTGCTTCAAAAAAAATTTTATTCTCGGAGAATCCGGCGGAGAATTCTTATTCTCCGAGAAACGGAGCATAAAGCAGAGCGGCGTAGGGTTCTCCGCCGACATCGTCATTAGTGGCATCCATGATTCCATTTCTATGATGTGGGCTTTGGTGGGTAATGTTGGTGCAATCAAACACTTTAATATTTAACTCAGATTATGATGTGAAATCATTTAAAGTTCCCGATATCAAATTACACAAACACATTAAAAATAATGGTTCGGAACGCGCGACCGTTTCAATAGTCGACCTGGCTCTGGCGGACCGTTACTCGGGAACTGTCGAGATTGCCGCCGGCTTTCCTGGGTTCTTCTCAACTTTAGTTGAGGGGTGCGGGCCTCGAGGCAGTGCCTCCTTACCCGGGCATCTTCCTCAGACATCAATTTGATGCCTGATATTTTGTTTTGCCCGCAATCATACGGGCTGGTTCCCGCTGGCTACGCTAGCGGGTCCATCCAGGTCAATCAATTCAATGGTCAAGTCCAGGTATTGCCACTGATATTGCGTCGTCTTCGCCGTCATGGTCATCATCGCCTATATCAGGAGGCGGTGACAGCAGAAGCTCACGAGGCAGGGCACGCCCAGTGTTTGCTGGCTGGCAATGCCGTGAAGGTGTAATTGTGGGGAGTTGTCCGCGTGGCGGAACGTACTCCTCGCCAGGTTCCGGACGAAAACCTTCACGGAGGGCGTCCTGGTATCACGGTAGATGACGTCATTTCTGACGTACCTCGGAGCTCCTACTATCATACGTAGGCACTTGCTCCTGTTAAAAAGTTCTAAAAGAAGTTCCATATAGCATTTTTCTATCTTTTAAGGTTAACTCACTATAACCATTTTATTGTAATTCAATTTGTTCTCTCGTGTATGTAATGCAAAGAAAGTTGCGCGGTTTTTTAGAGTTGTATAATTCTTCAGCAAAACAAAAAATCATTGCATGGTTTTGCAAAACCACAATGAAAGTGAAACAGCTGATGCATACCACTAGAAATAAGACTCACTAGGAATAAGATTCACTGTAAAAAGCAGGAGATAATCTTATATTGATTGATTTGTAACAAGTGAACCATATACTGAAAGCTTAGATAAAGCTTTTCCTAAAATAGCTTAGGATTTCGACGAAACACGTTCGATCCGTAAATTTGCATGGGATTGACCTATTTAACGAAAAGTCACATTGATAAAGGCCCTCAAATGTAAAATTGATAGACAGATTGTTAAAGATATTCTCTTATTTTGTTTATTTGAATAATAATTGTCGACCTATTGAATAAACATTGCATGGATACGTTTTTCTGCACACAGAATAACTTTCACTAGAATGAAAGCTTCGTATTTAATGAAAAGATTAACCTGTGTGAAAAGGCGGCCTAATAGCTTTATGCAATTTCTGCTAGCCAAAATTATGGACAGTTTTTTCTAGTAACCAAAAACAGGAAAGGAAATATATCAATTGTATTAAATTTACCAACAAAGCCATCAAAGCTTTTATATTGATTGAGTGGGACGATTGATCACGACTTAAAACATAATTTTACATCTAAAGCAATAAAAATGAGGGTGTTATAAAAAAAAGGAAATTCATTTGAATAAATAAATCCATTCCTAGACTCAGAGTGCCTAAAGATATATGCGTTTCATTCAATCAAAGTCTTTTACAAGAAAAGAGGTAGGCGAAGGTATTCGATATAAAACGAGACATCCTCTTGAAGCAAATAAAACAGGCGGATTACGAAAAATGTGTGGGAAATGCAAATTCTAGTTCAGATAGATAAAGCGCTTTCCTGGGGTCTTTAGCCGGCTAAGGTTGTTGTGAATTTTTCTCAGAAAAGAGGGTGAACGAACCCTCGTAGCATTGAAACAATATAACAAAATAATTAGATATGATTGTAGGCAGTCTTATAAATAACCTACTTGAAGAACGTAAAACTTGCTCATCCAAAATACTCCGAACAAGGCACAGTTAAAGATATAAATGTCAAAAAAGCTCTCATAAGCGCAGAAGTGCAGTGTTTTGGATTTAAGCTCTAAACCTTCTCTAATGGTTTAGGTCTCATGTTTAAGTCATTTATATGCTGAGAAATGTATTTACACACCTCAGAGGAAGGCGAAATCCTTTGAGGAGTGTGACTCTTGTTGAAGTCTCAGAATACCCACTAAAACCTAGCAGACCCCACTTCATCCTTGGATTAGGTCACTAGTGGGTCCCTTTCACATCACAGTCTAGGCATCCGGATGATACCAACTATGTAAGGTTTACTGAGGAGAATTTAGGCCTGTTAAAATGCTGTAACTGATGTTATGTCCCAGTCCAGCGTCTCCTCTAGAACATTAAACGATCTCCTGCATCTGATCTCTTTGCGCGAATGTTGCCATACCATCTTACTCTATAGGATTGGAGATGTACTAGTGTTTGTTTATACATGAAGAGCTAATAATGTTTCCAGTACAAATGACTAATCTCTGCATTAGTCTCTGGCAAAATTTGGTAAGGTTTTTATATGAAATAGAAGATCAATATGTTTATATAGATACGTCATCTTGAAGTAAAGCGCCCCATATATTAACGGACCATTTTTGTTTCATTTATGATTCCCATTAAAACGTACTTGGTTTACCATTGCGTAAAATGAAGAGCCCCAGGATCTCCGAAAGGTCTTCCGGAGCTTTTCCTGCGCGATGCTTTTTGGGCTTCTCATGAACCTGCGATAGTTATCAATCCGTAAATATTTGGCACTGAGTTAATCGCAATAGATCACACAATGAGTTCAGTTTTGAATCTCGTAGTATGTGGCCTCTTGGAATTGTTGGCTTGCGTCGACGAAATCAAATGTGGCCCGATGGGTGGCCTGAGTGAATCAACCAACTATCCTCTGTTAGAATGCATTGATATAGCACATTAACCTGCTTTCCTCAATTAGATGTTTTCAATAATCAACCAGAACATTATAGCTGATTGTATGATCCTGTGTTTATTCTGAATCAGCTCCTTTTATTTTAGTGATTTCCTTAAAACTGTAGCCTATTAACAGCCACAGGCCCCTCACTCATAGGCAAGAGGGTTTTACAGCATATTCTCCCCACGCTTCTCCGCTGCTGGTTAGTATTCTACACATACCCTAGGGATTACTCCCGGGAAGTGCAAGTTTCCTTATGATGTTTCCGTTCATCCAAAAGCGCAATTATGGATTGTAACGAACAACTAAGCACGTCCGTTTCATTTTTATGAGAGAAACTTAACTATTCCTACACAGGATTGGAATCTACGACGTCTCTAAACTAGAATCCAGGCGTCTTAGCTTTGAAATGATTTGGTTTGTAACAATTGCTTTTTTCTTCATATTTTAATGTTTATCGTACAATTTTTTAAGTAGAAAGATGCTTTGTGTGTAATTTAATGAGCAACCATCCGGCCGTTCCTGCCTCATGCGACTAAACAGACTGTTAATGTGTGGCGTCCTTATGCATTGTTACAACTCGCTAACTCAGTTGGCGTTCCTGTGTCTTGATAACGAACCTCAATCCAATACAAGTGACTCTTACGGATTGTAAGAAGTTGCCTTGATTTTACAGGATTGCCTGCACTGCTCGACAATTTGCTTTATATTATTTTGAAGGCATAGAAATTGCAATAAAATTGAACCTTTTAAATTTGATTAGATTTCAGAATATTGCCTGCACTGCTTTACTATTTCGAACACGTTAGTTACTAAAAATCCAGATTTTATGGTTGTTATGATTTAAACAAGAATATATGCATGCTTCACAACACATTTAAATCATTTTCATGATAAAACTGCCTTTGAGAACACATATATTGTTTTGAAGAGTAATAATTGCAATTATTATTCAATATTTTTTTATCAAACAATATTATTCGTTATTTTCAAGTTATTTTGACATACTAAAATCATTTTTATCAAAAAAAAGTATACAATATCTGAAGTTTATTAAAATTAGACACGGATTTATTTTAGACAATGGCTTGACAGAATAGGCTTTACTGGCGATGAGCCAATTGTGCAAGCTTTTGACGTATTGTTTGATGAATTCAGGCATACTGTTGGCTCTATTACTGTGAAATACCTCAAAGAGAATAAGATACCTGACAGACGTACTTTGTTGTAACATTACTTTGTGAACAAAGTGATTACAAAGACTATTTATTGGTGACACGTTAGCGTTTGATTGTAACCTTATCTGATGGTCCATTACAGGTAGTTTACCCCTGATAGTTACTACACAGCATTGTGCTGGACAGCAAATGTCTTGCGTTATGTTTCTTCAAGTAGATTTGTATTTATCCACAACCGAAGCCTCCTAATCCAGATCCAAACTTCTAATGGAATAATCCAAAGATTCTGGTTCCTCAAAGCAAAGGAATTGCATTTTCTTCGATCTTCCATCTTAGAGTGTATCATCTAAACCTGTAAGAAACCTGCTATCAAAGCGAGTATTCGTAACATTACACCAGTGAGGCAAAAACAACTCTCAGTCATACCTTAGCAGTGAATACGAATAGCATAACAGATTATATGTATTTTCATAATTATTTTAATACAAACGTGTTACGCAGTTACCGCATCCTAAACAAACATGGTAGTTTGAATTTTCTATTTACTGTTACACAATAAAGGAACATCCATTGTTACAATTACAACTTTAAGTAAGCAAAACAAAATATGTTAATAGGTTATAGGAAGTCAGTCCTTGTGATGAGTTTCACAGTGTATACATATGAGAAATTGGACTTAATTTTATCAGAGTATCGTTAAGGATTGCAGTTGTGTTGCTTGGTGGCACGATTTTGCTGGTAGAGTTGTAACTAGCCACGGCCAAAGCGTCCCAGCTCTTAAGTGTACATTAGGGGCGTGCGTATAATTCGAACTTTTTTTTTTCGTTGGGAAATGTACTACGCCTTTGTCATTATTAAAGACGAGATTTTTTTTAACTTTCTTTCTTTACTCGAATTTACTCCTTTTGCATTTTAATAGCAATAACTTCATAATAACGTTAGATAAAATTATACAATATAGCATTGTTGCGGACGGGAGCACCGAGCCTAGCGCGTCGACGACGGTCTAATTCTGATTGGTCAACCGCCAGCGACCCCCCTCCCTTCCTACCTCAGCTTCCGCGATCGCCGTCTCTCCTTCTTGTTGCGCCGCATGTGCTTGCCGAGTGGGAGAGTTGTATGACCCATTTCGCCTTAGACTCCCGAGCGGAGCGGATTCCCTAATAAACGCGACTAGTGAACCTGAACCGAACCACAATCATTAAAACCCGAAAACCCAAGCCTAAACAACTGACGTCCGTACCACCGAACCCTGAAGACTCAAGCACCGAACAATTGAAGAACCGAAACATCACGAACGCAAGAACCGAAGACCCGAACCCGCAAAATCGATGCACCTCAACCACATACAGTCCACTAAACCAGGAGGGATTTGCCTGAACTAAATCCCTCCCCAACAAGCATTTTATAAACTGTTTTAACTGCTATTTTTTTAATAATTGGTCATTTAGGCTAACTATTTTTTTAATAATTGGTCATTTAGGTTTTTGTCCATTCTTTTTCGCTAAGGACCTTCCAACTTTGTCAAAATTGTTTTTCTATCAAATTAAAGTTGATATTTATTTTTTAATGAACGTACAATATGTACTCATACTATTTGTTATATTTTTAATGGTATAGCTTATTAAGAATAAGATAACACAAGGAACACCACAAATTTCACTAATTTGTGGTCCTGGGGTCCATGAAAGTATGATAAGGTAAGACACCTATTTTTTGGAAAATTTCAAAGTTATAACAATTCTTGTACCTTTTTTAAGTATATTTTCTGTTGCGGGATTATCAGGTCTTTATAATAACATTGATAGTAAGTTAGGTAGGACATTGACCCCAAACTTAGATTACCTCGTAAATTTAGCCTTATGAATTCTTTTGTGATAGGACGATGGCTAAAAATGTGTTTTCTATATTCCCGTGGTATCGGGAACTATGTACACTGCCAGAAACAGCTAGTAAGGTGTAAAATTGCATACGTTTTACATTCATTTGTCCAAACTTGTGGCTAATCCTCGCCATGTTTCAACTTGTCACCCAACAGTCACTCTGCGGTTGGATATACTTCACAACGGGCGACCACTTTTCACTCAGTGGTGCGTATTTCCTGTATTGTGGCTATATTCAGTCGAATATGTAGATTTACTTTTGTCCTAGAAACTAGTGGATAATATGAAATAAACAATCCAACCAGATTACGTTCTGGACATGTTAATTAACCTTTTCACCCTGGGATATGCCTTTATGCAGCGCGATCAGTCCTAAAATCTGATCAGAAGTGTGGTACTCGCTGATAGAGACTAGGACATACAATAAAACCCAGTGATATCCTTTCCAGCCTTTAATGGAGCAAAAGAAGATTGGTAGATGCTATCTATCTTGTTACTTGGAAAGATTCTCGCTAGAAAACTTAGGAAGGGTGCAGGAGAAGTGCAAATCAACAACTCATACCTTCTAACTTTCTGCACCGGAGAAGAGAAACATCCACAGCGTCCTCCCTCTGTCTTTCAGCGAAATACAAGTTTCACAGAAGGAAGCAATTGCTTTTCACTTTTTTCTCTGATGAGCATTGGTTAACCAAGGAACTGGATTCAACTCCTGGCAGAGGACATTTAGGGAATGGTATTTCCTATTTTATCTGAGTGTGTACTGGTGCAACGCTTCGGTCATGGCTACCAAAGACTTGTCGCCAAGCAAAATCATTGGGTTCAGATACTTCTGCTGCTTTATCTCTTGGTGCTAAGTAGCAGGCACCTACTCACTTATAGGAGAGAGAATTTTTAGAGCATAAACCCACGCTGCTCCACTGCGGGTTGACAGGCATAGCATACAAGTGCACTCTGTATTCCTTCACTCTCATAGTTGATGTGATGTTAATCTGATACGACTAAAGAGAACCAAACTTTCGTCACAGCAACCAAGAGATAAATTACATCTTACTAGGTAAGATTTCTCAAAATTTACCATAAGATAACATAGATAGCAACAAGCCTCATTCCCATAGGAGTAGGCCTCAGCCTAGGGAGGAGAAGGATCCTTGCATATTTCTTTCGCTTCTTTCATTCTCATTAAACCTTTCATACAAGTTCGTCGGTTTAGAGTACTCTTGACCTGCCCCTTACTCAAAGTGTCCTGGATTAGGTCCAGGACACTTTGAGTAAGGGGCAGGACGTTTGCTTTAGTTTTCCCCTTCCAACTTTCTCTTTCACTCTTGTCTCATAAATCCTTTTTGTCAGTCCTCTTTCACGCTCAAACCATCTTAGCCTTAACTGTAATGGCATTAGATAAGATAACAGTTAACCGCTTCATTATAATTTATAATCAAATCTTTTATTGCAAACTTTTAAACTCAGAGATCGTGTTATTCAAGTTTGTTACGTATGTACTTATATAAAATGTTTCGGTGTAAATTTTCCATCAAATTTAGTATCTTAGTATATATTATGTTCTTTATATAGCAAAGTCCGGTAGTGCTCTATTGAGTGGGTGATAAATCATAATTTAGCAGCTGAACGTTGGCTTAATGCCAATGTGTTGAGCTATTGGTATCTTAAACGAGTAAACACGTCTAAAGTGCTTTGTAGTAGTTAGTTAATATTGATGTATACAAAGTTGTTGATGATGCATTGTTACAAGAAACTTCATTAGAACTTCTTCTTCCTCAGTGATTGGCTTTCAGGTGTGACCGGGCAACCACAACTTCGCCAGTGTCATGTAAATTGGAGAAGACACGGCGGAGATTGTGCGATTTATGGTATTCCCAACCAAAATTTTGATAATATACAAATAGTCGACACTATTTAGGTATTAACCACCACCACTAAAAAGTAAAACATTAAATATTATGGACAACACAATGTACATTCACAGATACTGACTACTTTTTACAAAAAAATTACAACTTAATATTATTACATTTAATAATTTTACGGAGATATTTACAATAGGGACTATATACGAGGGTTAACAGATACTCAACATTTATCTCCGGCACAATTTGCGGAGGAAAGAGGGTGGCAAAGGGTGGCACAAGCAACTCTGATAGCCAAATGGACTCTGACTCTGAACGACTCTGTCAACCTAAAGCGGGTCGTGAAACCGTATTGGCAATCCGGCTCGTATTAGAAGAATGGTTATACAGAGCACATGGCGCAGAGACCTTCCACCTCGCGCAGGTACCTGTGTGGAGTGGCTAGTTGCTTTGGCAAGTACCTGTGCGGAGTGGCTAGGTGTGAGCCTACCGAGGTGTGCCACGAGTGTAGCCATGCCTTTGACACAGCCTAACACACGCTTGAGGCTTCTTCAGCCTGGACTGTTCAGCGTGCCACGCTCGTGGTCGTTATTGGTGCGGATCTCTCGTTCCCCACAGTCATTAGAATGATGGTGAGCAGCGAGAAAGCATGGTGTGCAACGCTCTCCTTCTGCGGGGATGTCATGACGTGGAAGGAGATGGCAAAACGATTGAGGGAGGCGAACGTGACCATTTCGATCGTTCGCCAGAGAAGGCCGGGAAGGAGGCGAGAAGCCCACGATCGCCGTCTCCCTCCTTAGTGGTGACCTTTGGGTAACGGAAGCGGGGTCCGTTGCCCAACAAAGAAAGGTCTCGCGAGGTGGTTGGTGGCTTGCCAGGTGCTCCAGGCAATCCACCTTCGGAGTAAGTTTTGGTCATTGACCGAGTTGGGCCTAAGCAGGCACATCGCTGGCAGGGTTGCGAATGTCTGTCAGTCGTGTTCTCGTGACCCCGTCTCTTAGTGATGTAGGAGCACCGCTGGGTTTTAGCCGGAATGAATCCGGCATACCCTGGAACATCCTCCCGAGTATTCTAGGTATCCACGAGAATTTCCCAGCGTTAAAAAAAATAAATACTCAACATTTAGGGGAAAAGGAACAGTAGGGGGGATAATGTCATATATAGGATGGCATATCTTTGGACAATTAAACATGATGTGGGAAACAGTGCCTTCGTCCAGGCCACACTCACAAATTTAGTTGTCCCTTATCCGGAGTTTCGCTAGATGAATAGGGAAACACAAGTGACCAAAACGCATTCGTGATATGGTAGAGGAAACAGAGCGATTTGCATATCTGTGGAGAAGAAACCAGGGTCGCCTTGGGATATTTGGCTGGATGCCGGCATAATATTTATCTTAAACCTATTTTGATGAACTCCAGAGTGAGATCCAAGACTTTTCCATGTACTCAAATCATGTAAAAAGTTTTGGAAATGATCGAGCGTTCCATCTTGGACTGCTGCTGTAGCGCATGAGTCAGCTGTCTCATTTCTAGGGATACCGGAGTGGCTGGGAACCCAAACAAGCAAAACAGATAAATTCTGTTGACAACATGAGAACAAAGCCTCTCTGATTCTGAAGATTATGTGAAATTTTGATTTAATCATTAGAAAATCTTGTTTGTTTGCTTGAATCTCAGGAACTACTGATTGTAATTAAAAATATCTGAAAATGTTGGATAGCCAATTTATTAAGGAAACCAATAAACTATATAACATCATATTAAAATGCATAGGGTCGAAGAAATAATAAAAAATTCTACAAAAAATGGGAAAATTTATTCTTTTTGACAGCTTCCGTTTGGTACGCTGCGTAAACGGTTGAAGTTACGCAACAATCATGTACGAGGGAATTATTCTTCTTAAAAAGTTCTACAATAGTACATGTGTAATTCTTAAAGCTCACTCATTATCAATCTTTTTATGGTAATCTAATTTGTTCCTTCTCTTGGGTAGGGATTCAGGTTCAGACGAATCCCTCCGGGTTCAGTGGACTGTATTGGTTCAGGTGCTTTGATCTTGCGGGTTCTGTGTTCAGTTCTTGAGAGCTTCGGTCTTCAGGTCTTACAGTTTCGGATCTTCAGTTCTTCGTTGCTTGAGGGTTCGAATCTTCAATATTTGATGCGAGATCTTCAGGGTTCGGAGGTTCGGTCGTCCGTGTTCGTGCTTGGGTCGTTCAGTTCTTGCAGTTCGGATGTTCACTTGTTCGTGGTTCGGTTCGCAGAATCCTGGTTCGATGGTCACAAGTAGCGCTTAGAACTGAGATCTACTCCGCTCGGGAGTCTATCTCTCACGGGGAATCTCCCACTCGATAACCACATGCGGTAGGGCGAGCGGGAGAAAGGGCAATCGCGGGTGCTGAGGAAAGTGCGGGAGAAGGGTCGCCGGCGGTTGACCAATCAGAATTAGTTACCGCCGGCGACTTGCTAGGCTCGCTGCTCCCGTCGCAACACCTTCTCTGTGATAAAGTTACACGGGTCAGCAAGCAAATTATAAAGTGTTTGTAATTATTGCAAACATAAACATCAGTTAAAGAGGTTTATTTGAAATTTATTAAGTTCCTATTTTCATTACACCGGAACGAAGCTTACAAAAGAAACAAAGGCAACATTTCCTTCCGCTTTGAAAAATTCTAGACTCATCTAACAACGATGCAAAAGAAAATTAAATGAAACGGTGCATTCCATCTACAGTACTCATTAGGGTGTTTTTTTGCCTTTTATTTTCTTCTACCGTTTGCGTCTTTAAAGAATTTTATATCATTTAATATGAATATAAATTTATGCGATTTCCCTACAGCGGATAAAAAAGGTAAGTAGCAGCCCATTAATCTCCCACTGCTGGGCACAGGCCTCCTCACTCATATGAGAGAGGGTTTTTAGAGCATAGACCCACCACGCTGCTCCACTGCGGATTGGCAAGCATAGTACACAAGTGTACTCTCTATTCCTTCACTCTCATAGTCCGATGTGACGGTAATCCGACACAACCGGAGAGAGATCAGGCGCAGGACCGACAGCTTAACGTGCTCTCCGAGGCACGGAGGTGGATCACACCGCCAACTTCCCAACTTCAGGCTAACATTGAGAAAATCTTAATAGAAAACTCAATATTCATTTTTGAATTGGCCCGACCCGGGACTCGAACCCAGGACGTCATGTCTGTAGTAGAACATGCTAACCACTAGACCAATGAGGCAAAAGCGGTTTATTCTTAGTGTCGTCGATTTGATAGTTTCTTATGGTAAGCTAAACTGTTGTTTTTACCATATTCCAAGCATTTTTTTTTCATATAAATTCATTTCATTACCTTCCCTGGACTTTCACAAATAATTCAAAACAAAAATTAGGCAATTGATTTTTATATATCTAGACATTGTTACGTGCAATAGCGTTTTCTTTTTAATGTATGTATGTTTTTATATACAAATAATTTCTAAAGTATGACAGTGAATCGTTATTATTTTCAATGCTCTAAATTTTTCCATTAATGTCATCTAAACTAATATTATAAAGAGGAAACATTTGTGTTTTTGTATGTATGTTTGTTACGTTTTCAAACAATAAATACTAGGCCGATTTTAATTTTTTTTCCACAATCAGAAAGCTACATTACCACTAACCGATATAGGCTATATAACTTAAAAAAAAAATAGGGATCCCTAAGCAAAATTCATTAATGTAACCCAATTTGTGAGATAAAAAATCTATAATCGCATGCGATTCGGAAACTATTGATGATAGAACAAAAAAATGTTCTACAATATTATAAAAAATATTGATATCTATAAAAAAGTCTGCAATACTATATGTCTAACTAGTGTAGTATTCCACTATAACTAATTTTTAACATTTTGAAAGTTAATAAAAGTATCGAAAATAAACCATATTATTCACACCTCTGTATTAATCATTATCCTCTTAAATTATATTTTATTAAATGCTCCAAGATCTCAATACAATGCTTGATGACCTCAGCAGAGTTTCTCAACGGGTGGGCCTGAAAATAAACATGGATAAGACGAAAATTATGTCTAATATCCATGTACCGCCTCACCCAGTCATCGTTGAGAACTCAGCTCTCGAAATTGTTGACGAGTACACATACCTGGGACAAATAGTCCAGCCAGGTAGGTTAAATTTCAGAAGAAGGTCAACTGCGCGAATTCAACTCAGTTGGGCAGCGTTCGGGAAGTTACGCCAGATATTTTCGACCAATATCCCTTAGTGCCTGAAGACGAAAGTCTTCGAACAGTGCGTGTTGTCAGCGATGACCTACGGTTCTGAGATGTGGTCGCTGACTATGGGTCTCATGCGGAAGCTCAGAGTCACTCAGCATGCGATGGAGAGGGCTATGCTCGGAGTTTCGTGATCGTGATCGAATCAGAAATGAAGAGATTTGTAGAAGAACCAGAGTCACTGACATAGTCCTACGAATCGTGAACCTGAAGTGGCAATGGGCGGGGCACATAGTCCGAAGGACCGATGGACGTCGGGGCCCGAAGGTGCTGGAGCCAGGCGTAGCAAGATCGGGCCTTGTGGACGTCATTACTTGAGACCTATGTCCAGCAATGGACGTCCATCGGTTGAAGGGACGATGACGACGAAGATGACGAAAGGCCGTTTCAATACCTATAAAATGCTATTTAAATTATTAAAATAGGACATTCCATTCAAAAGACATAACGAATTAAAAATTTCCAATCCACGAGATCGGTGTCTACGTGGGTAAAACCGCGAGGAATTCCTAGTATCATATAACAATTTATTACAGTGTTTTTTAAAGAGAATTTAGTGTTATATTTAACCTTTCATTCTAGTAAATTATTGACGACAGAGTTATTGCCTAACTTGCAAATGGGTTGTGTCAAATGCAGGATTTTCCTTTAGCCGGCATTATTTATCGCGTTTCTGTTTCACACCATATTTTCAACGCTCAAATACTTTAACAGGGAAAACCTTTAAAATACCTACTAGTTGGTAACAATATAATACTTTTTTAAATATGGATACTCTAAAGGTAACGGCGTATTTACACCACATACTTATCCGGTACACAAGAGAAGTGTGGAAGTTGAGCAACTGGTGTCTCATTTGTGGTTGAACAGGGTTCCGCTGGATTTGACTGGGTATTGCAAGACCTTCTCCCTCTCTATATCTCACATTTATGACACAAAGGTTAGGGTTTTGTACCTAAAAGCATTTCCCAGCGAAAAAAATAATACGGAGTATAAACCTACCAAACATACAGCAAAATTGGTCCCAAGACATATATGTTTCCTATTTAAAATAAAAGTTATGGGTGTTTAATAAGTAATTAAAAAGTAAGTAGCAGCCTATTAACGTCCCACTGCTGGGCACAGGCTGCCTCACACCGAGGAGCGAGGGTTTTTAGAGCACAGGCCCACCACGCTGCTCCACTGCAGATTGGCAGGCATAGTACACAAGTGCACTCTTTTCCTTCACTCTACGTGCTCTCCGAGGCACGGGGGTGAATCATACCGCCAACTTCCCAACTTCGGGCAAATATTTGAGAAAATCTTAATAGAAAACTAAATACTAATTTTTGAGTTGGCCCCACCCGTCACTCGAACCTAGGACCTCATGCCTGTTGTCGAACATGCTAACCACTGGACCAATGAGGCAGTTAAGGTGAATAGGGCAATTAGGTAGTTAAGGTAGGGTAATTTGAAAAAAAAAAAAGACATTTTACGTGGCACCGTCAAAAGAAGAAATCAAAGTACTGCCAAAAGTGGCATTGATAGAAAAACACGTGGCATTACGAGTGTATACAATTCGTCATTTGAGATTTCAGCGAATAAATTAATGATAATTATTAAATTCCTAATATTAATTAATTATAAATATTAATGGCAGAAATGTGGATCTATTACACAAGATCACATATTTCTGCCATTTGGCGTGGAAACTATGGGACCGTGGGGCTCTGAAGCCAAAATATTTTTTAAACATCTTTCTAAGCGGTTACTGGATTCCACAAGTGACCTCAAAGCTGGCGCTTACCTCGGGCAAAGGATCAGCTTAGCTATCCAAAGAGGTAATGTTGCCAATATTTTAGGAACACACCCTATGGACAGCAATTTGGATGCGGCTTATTATTTGATTTGATTAATTTTATTTGTTATTTTTTTATATTCTTGTTTGTAACTGATGTTATTAGTTTAAATTAAAACAAAAAGTTGAAAATTCCTAACATATCTTTCCTTTTCCCTCCCTCAAGTCCCTCAAGTTTTACATTTGTATAAATATAAACAAGACTTAAAAATGACTTTTTATTTATTTATTAAGGCAGTCAAAACGGATCACAATATTAAATATTCTTAAGTAATAATATATAAACGTATAAGACCTTATTGAGACCCTATATGGTCGCACAGCTATTATCAAATTTAATAAAAAACTCAATTAAATAAGACTCAATTCAAACCCTCTCTCGTATGAGTGAAGAGGCCTATACCCAGCTGTGGGACGTTAATGGGCTGCTACTTACTTTTTACTTATCAAATTTATAAGTTTAAGTTTTAGTAAATAAGTGTTAGTTTATTAGTAGGATTTTATTGATACACATCTTTATTATATTAATTTAATTACAAAGTTTAATAAGCTTATTATAGAAAATTGGGAATCTAGCGTTAAAAATGTCTATATCTAATTTAGGGAACTAAATATATGACCAACACATCCTTTTGCCAAAGTAGTTTCACTTCTAACATGTGAGCTTTGTACGCATGCACTTTTAACTTTTTTTTTTCATTTGTTTGTGATATTTGATTGACAACCAACAATTTCTGATGGCAACAATAACATTTTACGAACTTTGGCAGATATCTGGGCATCTCATTTTTGACAACGAATTGTTTTTGCAAGTAGAAACGCTCTGAAATGATCATTGAGCTTTTTTATTTAATAATTTTGAGGCGATCACATAGTATTTATAAATATTAGACTATGAATTAATTGGCCTATAGATTCTTATGTGTTCGAGATATAATACTTTGTGTCGACCATTTGCCTGACTTCAAATGTCATTGAACTATAACTAGTGGCTTAAAAATACAATTTCCTATATGTCCTCTATCGAAAATCTAAGCAAGGTAACCTACTAGCAAAGCCAATACAACAATAAAACTGTTCTCACGTAAACACAGAGAAAAACGTTACAAATATTTGCTTTACAAAAATAGGTAGATGTCTAGACGGACAAACGACTCGTTTGGCATTTGAATAAATAAACGATTTCTAGTACTCGAGACAAAATAAACAATAAAAATAAATATCGAGAGAATATATATATTCCTTGTTAAGAAAAAACAAGCCTGAAAAATAACAATTGTTTATTGATTAGCCAAAAAATAGCGTTGTTTGATTTAGGCTCGTGAGGGCGGCTGGAGCATTGAGCAGACTTCTGCCAAATGTAGAAGGGCTAGGCGTGAGTTGTCGTAGGCTCTACTCGGACGTGGTACGATCTAGGGCGCTATACGGATCTCCCATATGGGCACATACTCTCACCCCATGCTCCAGAACATTGCAGCACTCGTGGCGGTTTTCGGTGTGGATCTCTCACTCCCCACCGTCATTAGAATAATGTTGAGCAGCGTGAGTGCATGGCGTGCTACGCTCTCCATCTGCGGGGATATTATGACGCGGAAGGAGGTGGCGATGGGTGAGGGAGGCGGACGTCACCACTTCGACCGTTCGCAGTAGAAGGCCGGGAAGGAGGCGAGAGGCCCACGATCGTTGTCTGCCTTCTTAGTAGTGACCTTTGGGTAACGGGGTCCATTGCCCAGAAAAGAGAGGTCCCGCGAGGTGGTGAGTGGCTTGTCAGGTGCTCCAGGCAACCCACCTTTGGATTAAGTTTTTGGTCATTGACCGAGTTGTGTCTAAACGGGCACAACGCTGGCGGGGTTGCGAATGTCTGTCAATCGCATTCTCGTGACCCCGTCTCCGAGTGATATAGGAGCACCGCTGGGTTTTAGCCGGTATGAGTCTGGCATAACCTGGAACATCTTCCCGAGTATTCCAGGTATCCACGAGGATTTCCCAGTGTTAAAAAAAACATCGACAATTGATTTCTTATCTATTTAGAAGGCAATATGAATCTATTATAATTATAACTGATCCGTGCAACTTATGTTTTAATTTTTATTAAATTTGAGAAACAAACAGTAATTTTATACATATTTACAAACTAGATTTGTATATCTAGTTTGTAAATATGTATAAAATTAATACAAACCAATAAAGTTTCCACTAAATATAACAAATACAAAGCAGAATTAATGAGATATAAGTGAAACCGTCAAAATTTTTAGTCATTATATACAATCACACGATAAATGTCATTAATTTATGTCTGTCTCCAAATCACAACGATGGTAAAGAAGTTGTCACTTTAAAAAAATGCAATAAATATAATTAGAATTTTTTTTTTTTTAATCTTTATTTATTGTCAGGGCTTTTGTAATTTACATACATGTCAGCCCTATTGTTCCTTGTTCTTAATTACTAATCACAAGCTATCCATATATACTCTTAAAATCTAAATATGTTACTTAACTAATTATATATTAATAAATTTAACACAAGATATGTAAAACTTAAATATAGTTCTAGCTGCCCCAGAATTTGGTTCAGCAAGAATGCTATTAATGTAACCAATATCATATTTGTTTATATTAAGTAGTGACCAAGCTTGTTCTCTCATACCGCTGATCCGAACACATTCTATTAAAAAATGTTGCACATCTTCCGGTGTACTACACACTAAACAATTTCGAGATTCTACTTTTTTCATTAAATATGCAAATTTCCTTAATGGAACATGTCCAGATCGCAGCCTAAAAGCAGCAACTGTATATGGACGATTCAAATATAATTAAAATTAAAACATAAAACTACTTGTTATCTGCTAGAATGGCTCTGATTTGTTTCTTAAGTAAAGATAAAGAAATCTATGCTTATAAATAATAAATTGTAATTATTGCAAGAGCGAAACACAACAATTTTTCTGATGTAATTAGCTTTTGAATAAGGTACATAAAATATAATATATGAATACCAATAAAAGCTTTATGAAAGCACGATACTAACGAAATAGCTTATGCAAGCCATGGACGCCACCATATTAGCTTGTACTGCTCCACCAAAAGCATTTTCTGTAACCCTATTCTTTGGCTGGCTTTAGCGTGACATGCGATAGACGGATGAAAACATTTGAGCCGTTAAGAGACGTTTCATATTAGGAATATTTTTACATCTACAAATGACGTGTATTTAAAAGTAAAGCTTCCATCTACTTTATTTATATGACAATCCATAAAAGGGACGAAAAAATAAGAAACCTAATGTGATGCGTAAAAATCTGTTCTGATATTTTTTTTTGACTTTAATTAATTTGATTTAAAGGAGCTAATTATTCCAGTTTAGAACATAACCGCATCCTAAACCAACAAAACGTTCGCTCAAACTTCCCAGTTTTGTTATTTGATGCCAGAGTTGCGTATCCTGTGTAAATATATGTTTGATTGTTGATGAGATTCAATGGAGCCAGTGTATCTAATCTAATCCTCGTGGATTCTTGATAGGAGAGTCTGAATGAATCCTGAGTTGGTTCATTTACCGCATTTTTTGGACTCAAAGACACTCGGATTAGCTTTAATATATAAAATGATTAGTAGATCCTCAAGTAGTTCCGGAGCTGTAGGGAATTCAAATTCAACGAGGCTTTTACAACTGTTTGACAATGAGATATAAATGCAATAGTTTCCTTCTGCAAGGTTGTTATCTCGTTGACGAAGGCAATGGAAAACGGGAAGCTGCAGCAGATGCCTGTACTGGACTGGTTAGCTGGAGGTGTCTTTATGAACGCCTTTTGTCTCCTTCTTGAATTCCTTTAGCTGGTTCTTTCCGGGAGTGTCAGAGTAAATAAACAAGAGAATCTTTGCCATCCCCTTCTCAGGTAAATGAGGACACCACTGGGTTTTAGAGGGAATTCTAGGCCAATGGTAGGAGATATTTGGGTGGGAGGAGGTTTCTTTATGAACGCCTCTTGTTTACTCATTAAATTCTATTAGCTGGTTTCTCTCGGAAGTGTCAAAGTAAATGCACACGAGAACCTGTGACAGCCCCTTCTCAGGTTAATAACGATGACACTGGGTTTTAGGTGGAATTGTAGCCAATGGTAGGAGGAATTTAAGTGGGAGGAGATTTCTTTATGAACGTCTCTTGTCTACTCGTTGAATTCTGTTAGCTGGTTTCTCGCGAAAGTGTCAAAGCAAATGGACAAACTGTGACATTCCCATCTCAAGTTGATGAAAGCGGCACTTGGTTTAAGGGGGAATTCTGGGCCAGGATTAGGAGATGTTTGGGCTGCAGGAAGCTACTTTAGGAACGCTTATTGTCTCCTTCTTGAATTTCTCCGGGAGTATCAGGGTAAATGCATAAGGGAATCTGTGACATCACCACCTCAGGCTGATGAGAGTGGGACTGGATTTTAGTTGGTATCATGGCTCGGGCCACACATGTTATAGAATAGGGATATTAGAGAACGATTCAGATTCTAAAATTGGGAGGGTTTTTTCGCGCCATTTCCTGTTCATCATCACTATTGCAATGTGATTTAAGTTTATTGTGTGTAAGTTTCAGCAATTGATTCACTACCATGCTTTAATTAGCTAAATCGTTTTCAGTAAATGTCTACGTTGCAAAATGAATATGTATACCGAATTTTAAGTCAATTAGGCGATTATTTAAGGACGTTTCGTGATGAGTGAGTGATTATCCAGGCATTCATCACTACAGCACATAATGCCTATACACATACTATACATACACACTATACCCTACACTACTTGAAGTATTTAAACGTTTTTTGCTTTATAAACAACATATATACGTCAACGACTCATATGAATACATAAACGCTTTTATATCCCATTATTCTTAATGGGTAGTTAACTAAATTATACTCGTAATATTGTAATATTTCTTCCTAATTCGATCGTGTATTGAATTTTAACGTAATAAAATAATGCTCAGCCATAATATGGTTGCGTCAGCGGTGCCGTGAAAAGGTTCACGTATCTGGGTCACTGGGGCATTTATAATCTAAATAAGAATAGAGGTATTGACAGGAAATAACGGGCACACGTATTTTCATATGCCATAATAATATTTGCAAAGTAAAATCATATACGAGTCATGATGGCCAAATAGTCACGATGATTGAAGTTAAAATATTTCCCTTTCCTTGTCACGGGGAAATGTTTAATGCACCAACTCCAACTGATGATCACGAGGATTGGACTCTTTGATGAAAGAGAGCTCGAAATACTCATTAAAACCCAGCAGAATCCTCTTCATCTGTGAATGAAATACCGTGAGGATTAACTTGCTGGTTCCTCACAGGTATCCCGGGTGATCTGTATGAAGAGGATTCCCAAAGCCAAGGAAAAGATACGTCACCTAACACCCTGCCTCTTTCGGCTGCGAGGAGGAGCATCTACTGCCTTCTCTTTCTCTTGTCTATGAGCCTTCTTCAACAAGACTACTGCCTTGAAGAAGAAGGGCACTTACGTCTACCATCTCTCGCAAGAGAGCATCACGCCTACAATGCTGCCTAGAGAGAGGTTACTGCCGATCAAAACCAGCAGGAGGTGATGCTGAGATCCCAAGGCTGCACAATCTATTGCAATGTGCTATGCTACGTCTATAGCAAGATGGTGATCTCTCCTAGCATCGTAGAGGAATGCAAATTTTTTACTAGGCGGTTCGCTTTTTCTACTAAATAGCTATAGACGAAGTCTCCCATCAGTCCTAGCTGAGAAAACTTACAAAATGCAGTTTTTTGATACTGCCCTGCAGAGAATCTAACCCAGGATGGTACAGTAAAGCTGTAAAATCACGTTTGGTGATTTAATACTATACAGGCCTGCCCAGGATTCGATCTCTCTCAACAGGGAATCTCGACTTATCACTAAGCCATCGAGGTTTACGTGATAATATATGATAAATTCAGAAACATTTCCGGAATGTACAAGTGATTAATATTCATACGGTCGGGATTTCTTTCCTTTCGGGTCGAAGTGAAAATTTTATTCACGAAATTGTTCACGGAACTTGTAAAATTTATGGGCTCTTTAAAGAATTCCATTTAACAAACCCTAAAGTTTAAAATTTGTTGGTAAAAATTTGTTCGATTATTAGTTGTATTTTGTTGAAATATTTCCCCCATTTCAAATACTTATGTACTAAGAGTTATATGTGCTTTTTATTTCACAATATACTTAACTGTCCTGTTTTCCAAAACTGTAGTGGATTTTGCCTGATGCCTATTTGAATAAATAATATTGTGATTTAGAATTTGACCGTGATAACATAACATGTTTACTAGAATCTGCATAATTAAATGTATCGCATTTGAATTATTCACGTTCAAAATAGGATTAGGAATATTATAAATCAATAATATTTTAACTGATCACACAATTTTCTGTGTAAAGGTAGTAAGTAAGTCTATTAATCTCCCACTGCTGCAGGCCTCCTCACTCTTAGAAGAGAGGGTTTTTATAGCATAGACCCACTCACGCACACCCCGCTCGTCACTGCGGGTTGACAGACATAGTACACAAATGCACTCTCTATTCCTTCACTCTCATAATGGGGTGTGACGGCAATCTTACACGACCGGAGAGAGATCAGCCGCTGGACCGATGGCTTAACGTGCTTACCGAGGCACAGGGTTGTAGCGCACCGAAATCTACTCAACACAGGACTAAAATCCAGGATCTCATGTCTGTTGCTGAACAAGCTGACCACTAGACCAATGAAGCAATGAATACCTCCGCTAGATATTTTGGCGGAGATGGAAACGAGAATATATCATGGGTCACAAAGGAGAGGAACTCACGTTAACGCATTGTCCGTGCGATCCTGCAGTGTTTCTAAGCATGGATTGAGAGAAAATCGGCCAGCGTCACCTTTAGACTGACACAGGTACCAACTGGTCATGGGTGTTTCAGTCAGTATCTGTGTCAGAGATAACAGAGCAGTGTTACCACTGCGGTGGGGAGTGCGATGATGCTCAGCACAAACTTGCGGTCTGCCCTGCATGGGGTGTTGAGCAGCGTGCCTCAATAGACTGGATTGGCGAAGACCTGTCACCTCCAACAGTAATTGCGGCCATGCTCACAAAATACGATGCTTGGAGGGTGATGTTTTCCTTTTGCGAAACCGTCTTGGTTAAAAAGGAGACAGCCGAGCGAGCACGAGAGTGGGCCGATCCAAGGCGGAGACGGAGACACAGGGGTGACACAGCCGCCTAGCAGTTGTCGAATGCTCTAGCCTTCAGTCTGAGGGATTGCGAGCGGTGAGAGAGGGGGCTCGCACCGTTCTTTACTATACATCCCTGAGAAGAATGTAGCTTTACGTGGCCTTAGGCTTCAATGTAGTAAAAATGATCATGGGATGCGTTAGACATCGCACAAGGGATGATTGTTCCTTGGAAGCCACTTTGGGGGTTTTCGTGGGTATACTCCTACATAACCTGGCTTTACCCCAGGTATCTTTAAAAGATTTCCCCCCTCGTGAAAAAAAAGACCAATGAAGCAGCCAATAAAACAGTACGCTGGTAATATAAAAGATTGTAGTACAAGTTTTAAATAAAACAATCACTTGGTATACAAATTTAGGATAAAATAAAAAGAAATTTTAGTTTTATGAATGTATTACGATGCCAGGTCCTAAAACACGGGTTTTGAGAGGTACTTATCCTAAAAGCAACAATTAAGAGCTACGTCGCGAGCAAAGGGAACGACGACAGGATTTAAGGGGCCGCTTTATACGCTTTAATATAGAGGTTGTGTAATTTCCCCTTGTACACTAGATTTTACAACCGCTGTAAGTAATATCCTGCAAAAATTTCCAGTCTTATCTGCTTTCTTTAATATGGCATCAATAAAAGCAATTTTAGCAACATATCCTCAAATTTGAGATAGTGATTAATCATTGGGGTAACTCAAATGATTTCATTAGGTTTTTCATAGCCCAAAAAAGATAGCATTACGCCTCATTCCTATAGGGGTAGGCAGAGACAACATCCTTCCACTTGCCACGATCCTTGCATATCTCCTTCGCTTCTTTCATTCTCATTAAACCTTTGATACAAGTTCGTCGGTTTAGAGTACTCTTGACTTGGCCCTTGTCCTAGAATTTGATCCAAGAATGTTCGCCTTGGTCTTCCCCTTCCAACTTTCGCATTCACTTTTGAGTCATAAATCCTTTTTGTCAGTCTCCTTTCGTTCATTCTCTCTAAGCATACCTTTCTCAATTTTAGTCACTACATCTTCTTTTATACCACAACGTTCTCTTATCACAACATTTCTTACTCTGTCACTCAGTTTTAATCCACCCATACTTCTCAACGTTCTCACCTCTACCGCATTTATTTTAGTTTTGTGATTCTTCTGTTATACCCAGCTTTCACTACCATACAAGAGTGTTGGTACCAACATTCCTCTATGCACAGCCAGTCTAACCCTTTGAGACACCATCTGTATATTCATAAAAGCGCGCAGGGCACCATTTACCATTTTCCTTGCATTCACTCTCCTTTCAATATCACTTTCACATTTTCAAAAAAAAGAAAAAAATAGAAACCTATAATCAAGAAAGGGCCCATTTTTAGAAAAGGCCTATGATCGAGTGGTGAGGAATGAGCTGTGGTCAACGTTATCTACGTATGGGGTGGGCGGCTGATTCAGGCATTGAAGTCTCTCTATGAGGGTTCTATTGCTTGTGTCAGAATAAACAGGGCGTACACGGAGTGGTTTCCTGTCGAAAGAGGGGTTCGACAGGGATGTGTTGCGCACCATGGCTGTTCAACCTATTCATGGATAACTGTTTGACAGATTTAAAAGAACGTATGTATGGGTTAAGAATGAATGAATTACTCATCGAATGTTTACTTTACGCTGATGATCAAGTAATACTTGCGTCATCCGCTAATGAGCTACAAGAGATGCTAAATATTATGAATGAAGCTTTGAAAGGGAACGGAATGAAAGTGAATGTAAACAAAACGAAAGTTATGGTTTTGGATAGAGATTAATCTATAATGAATGGCAATATTTTGATAAATGAGGAACAAGTGGAAAGTGGAAGTGGAAGGTGAAAGAATTTCTATACTTGGGATCTAAAGTTACTAAAAAGATATATAAAGGTAATTTACCACGTTCATCACCTAGATATTTGTAGACCTGTAATTAAAAAAGCCGTTTTCCCTCATTACCTTGCGTTTACATATTCACGATGATGCTTTTGATATAAAAAGTTAAAAATATTAAAGTCGTTCAATTGAAAAACTTCAAAGCTACCTAGATGTGCACGGTTACCTGGGCCATCTAGGATATCGGAATTGTCCGCAGACGTGGACAGCTGATTATTCGCTATTGTCAATTAGTTATCAGTTCCTCTCACTGGATAGCGTGGCAGGCACGATACTTTCTAGTGAGAGGTGCTGGGCGGGAGAGGCCCTCTTCTGTGAGACGATCATCTCACTGAAGGAGGCCCACGAACGAGAGGGGGAGAAGTTAATGGATGCTCCCTCATACAGCCAGAGGAGGCGGGCTACAAGGCAGTGTCTGTTAGCGTAAGTCCTTCCGTTGTCAAGAATCCTCAGCCGGATTCATCCGGGACACTAGGAATGAATGCGAAAGTTGAACCCCTGGTGCTTCATTCATGGATGAAGAGGGTTCCGCTGTCGGGGTTAGCTTTCGCTAAAAACATAACCTTATTTTAATTTAAAGATAGTTTGACTTAAGTTGACATTTTTGTTAAAAATTCATTTGATATTTGTGTTAGAACATTGAAAATTCAAACACTGGAAATCTATCTATATTAAGCCTTTTTATTGGAGTCAAGTTAACATTTGTACTACCTGACGGTAAGTGATGATAGTGTTTAAGATAGAAGTGTACTAAACTGGTTAGAAGTAATTTGTTTCCTATTGTTTCTACACAACAATAATGCATTTAAGTTGATAATACTGTATAACTTTCTTGTTAAAACACTGTATTTATTTACAAGATAAAATAGGTAATAGTGTGCTCCTTAAAAGGTATAAAGGTAAAGATATAAGCGATTGGATGTTTTTATCATATACTTCGAATAATATTTAAAGCAACATACGCAAAATTGACAAACCTTGACAAAGAAGCTAATAGCTAAAGGAATTATATGTTACCGTATCATTAAACCCGTAATGTAATACTTTTTTTTATGGGAATATGTTATTCCAACTTAATAATTCATCTACTTGAAAGCCAAAATGAGTAGGAGAAAAATCAATTGATGAAACTCAAACCAAATATCAAAATGAAATTTTTTCAATTGACAACCCCGAAGGTCAAGAGTTATCATCACTTGTTTTACCTCTATATATAAATTTTCGCTTTATTATGTAGAATACTTATAAAAAAGGAAGTATGTAGTTTAAAATGGACATTTATTTACATGGAAGTTAATAATGAGTTTCATCTTTTCATCAAATTCAAAACCAAAGCAAATAATGTAAAGGCTGATTTTATTATACAAGTTATGTATCTAAAGGCATTTTAGGTTACTGTATCATTAAATCCGTAATTGAATACATTTTTTTATGGGAATATATAACTCTAACTTTATAATTTATCTACAGGGAAGCCAGAACGAGTGTGAGAAAAACCAATTGATGAATCTCATACCAAATATCAAATTGAATTTTTTTCAATTGACAAACCCGAAGGTCAAGAGATACCGTCACTTGTTTTACCTCAAAGTATACATTTTCGCTTTATTGTGTAGATTATATATAAAATAGGAAGTATGTAGTTTTAAATGGACATTTATTTACATGGAAGTTAATAAAGAGTTTCATCTTTTCATCAAATTCAATACCAAGCAGGTAATATAGAGGCTGATTTTATTTTACAAGCTATATATTTGAAGGCATTTTAGATTACTGTATCATTAAACCCGTAATTTAATACATTTTTTAATGAGAAATGTTTCTCTAACTTTATAATTTATCTACAGGGAAGCCAGAAGGAGTGTGAGAAAAATCAATTGATGAAACTCATACCAAATATTAAAATGAAATTTTTTCAATTGACAAACCCGAAGATCAAGAGATACCGTCACTTGTTTTACCTCAATATACACATTTTTGTATTATTGTGTATATTACATATAAAATAGGAAGTTTATAGTTTAAAATGGACATTTATTTACATGGAAAGAATTTCATCTTTTCATCAAATTCAATAGGAAAGCATATAAGCAAAAAAGAGACTGATTTTATTTGCAAGCTAATATTTGAAGGCAATACTTGTTACTGTATCATTGAATCCGTGATTTAAAATTTCTTTTTTATGGGAATAGATCACTTTAACTCTTTTCAATTGACAAACCCTAAGATCTAGAACGTTTTTTATATATAGGCTTAAGTATGTAGTTTAAAATTGACTTATTTACATGGAAATTATTCAAGACCTTCATCTGTTCATCAAATTCAATACCAAAGCACGAAATATAGAGGCGGATTTTATTTTACAAGCCATATATTTGAAGGCATTTTAGATTACTGAATCATTAAACCCGTAATGTAATATATTTTTTAATGACAATAGGTCACTAACTATATAATTGATCTACACGGAAGCCAGAACGAGTTTGACAAAAATCAATTGGCGAAACTTATAGAATTACCGAGGCGAAATTCTTTCAATTGTGAAACCCCACGATGTAGAGATACCGTCGCTTCTTTTACCTCAATATATTTTTTGCTTTATTTGAAGGTTTCCGAAGTTTTTCAAGATTTAGAGGGGTTTCAGCAACAATAGGTGGAACTCCATTGTTATTTCGTTGAATTGGACGATGGGTGTGGTATAATTTTATCCTTTTTGTATACTTGTTTTATTTTCGTATGAAGGATATTAAACAATAGAATCCAGGAACAAATTGGGTGTGCGCTGTTTTAACTTGAATTTTATATAAGATAACAATAATAAATATTGCGTCTTTTACCGAAAGTTAGATAAATATGAGTTCTGCTGTCAACATTGATATAAGCATAGTTTAATTGTGTGTATGTATAAAAAGCTCAAAATATGTAAAAAGATGTGTATATCTTCATTAAATCTGTTGATGCCTTACTTTGCCTGTCCTTTTATAATATATAAATTTATTGACTGTTTTAGATGAAATCTACATTAATTAATATTTATCTAATTGGTATCATTACAATGTCTGTGACATACTGACCCCTAAACTAGGTAAACACAAATTTTAGGGGCCAGTTATACCCGGAACAGTGTATATGGAAAATATTACATTAAGTGTACTTAAACAATTTTCTTTTTTAAAAAAAAAGAGAAGAGAAAGAGAATTAAAAAAAAACTAAGTTATACAA
This sequence comes from Elymnias hypermnestra, assembly GCA_015832385.1. Classification (NCBI taxonomy): domain Eukaryota; kingdom Metazoa; phylum Arthropoda; class Insecta; order Lepidoptera; family Nymphalidae; genus Elymnias; species Elymnias hypermnestra. The sequence continues at coordinate 1,393,208 of JACTOM010000926.1, read as the reverse complement.
GCATACATGTCCTTTGGATCGGTGTGCTTGTTGTGTGTGTGTGTGTGTGTGTGTGTGTGTGTGTGTGTGTGTGTGTGTGTGTGTGGTGGGTGTGTGTGTGTGTGTGTGCGGTTGTGTGGGTGTGAGTGGGTGTGTGTGTGAGAGAGAGAGTGAGAGAGAGTATGTATGTATGTATGTATGTGATTTGACTTTGTGGGTAAGCGTACATCTTAGACCTTTTTCTTTATAAATAGTATTATAGATTAGTTTAAAAGCTTTCATGTCTCTCCATAATAAATTTTAGATAATAGTTTAGTAAAATCACTTGATTGTAAGTAGATAGTTGTATGATTTTATTTTAAAGCTTTGACTTATCTTTGTAGTTTGACAACGTAATAATTGCTGATGTTTGATATATATAAGTACCTCAGAAATATGTGTTAATACAGGTGAAGTTTAATTCATGAAATGTCAGAATTTTGATCTAAATCTCATCCCACAAACAAGCAGCTATTATACGATAAATTAGTGATTTATGTAAATGTTAATAATAAAATAGACAATCTATTCACGGTACACACAAATTTGCGTGTAATTTAATATATTCAATTACAAAACAATTACATTCGCAACAATTTTGCATAATGACATTTCAAATATTTAATATTCTATGCGGGCGTCGACAACATGTTCATGGCGCGGAAACCGGACTTAAATTAATTTCAGTTACGTCTCTCTAATGGGATATAATTGCAATGATAATTATAGTTACAAGCTGACAGTATAACAGGACAAATTTGATCGCTATAATACTTGGCAGTAACCAATTATTAATAATTCAATGTTAAACTTGGCAAATACTAAGTGCGTCGATTTCGCTTTGCCAAATACAAAAGAAGTCTGTAACAATTGTTAGCGATCATTGTTATTTCATGTGTGGGTTGCTATTAAATTACTATATTTGTTTATTAGTCTTTGTAATTATATCAGTGAAATGTTTACATGCACTACATCCGGTTTAACGCTATTCCGTAAATCTCAAATTTAATGAACACTTCCGTTCAGTCGTCGTTTTCACGACAACTGTGATTGGTGAACTTATTATTTTTGAGTGGGGCGTTTGGTATAAGAAATGCAGCAGAATAGAATGAAGGAATATTCGCCTAGTGACAGTTTTCAATTTGTATTGCGTTTTAAGTCATTCAAAGTCTAAAATATAATAATGAGGAATCTGAGAATGGTATTACTTAACCTGCAAATTATTGAGTGACTCTAAAACAATATCCAAATAGATGATAGTCCACTAAAATAGTTAAGTCTACAGTCTTCTTAGGAATAAACTTAGACTCTGGGTTTCAGTGGGTGCCCATATTAAGACTCTGGCAGGCAAACATAGTGCAGCTGCATTTGCTGTTAGGAAAGTAAGGCAATACACTAATGTTGAAACTGCTAAAATGGTGTAATTCGCCTATTTTCATAGCATTATCTCTTAAGCCATGCTGTTATGGGATAAGGAGTAAGGAGTGACATTGAAAGTATACATATATTGCAAAAGAGAGCAATACGTGCAATATATCAATTGGAATCTCGCTTTTCCATAAGACAGAAATTCAAAGAAATGTCAATTCTCACAGTACCGTCGCAATATATATTAACTAACATTTTAAATATCCGTGATAATATTCATTTATACAGCAAAAGGAGCTAAACAAACAAGTTTAAAACATAGTAAAAGTAATAAAAACAAACTTGTAATGCCATATTTTAGAGTGAAGTAAGTCTAGAAACATTTGTCGGGTTTTAAGAATTAAAAAATATTTAACAATTCCTAAACAATGTCCTATTACAAAAAGCATTATATAATATTGAAGGTTATTTAAGCGACAAATATGTTTGGACTTGATTCAAGTTGCACATGAAAGCTAAACACGTAGTAACGTACAAAAACTGTTTAAAGAAGTAACCGTTAAGTTTCTTGCCGGTTTATTCTCAGCGGAATCACCTTTCCGAACCGGTGGTAGATTTATTATCAACGGAGAGACTACTGATGATCCAAAAATGCTTTATGATAGAAATATAAAGAAGATTTTGATTTCAAACAAACCCACATGGATCAGAAATCCCTGCAAGACTCACTAAAACCCAGCAGAACCTCTTCACCCGTGAGTGAGACATCAACTTATACATTCCTTCCTGGTGAAGGATTTACGGAGGTGCGAGCAGGTGTGCATACATATGCTTATACTCCATCCTTCAGTGGTAGACTTCATTTACATACCTAAACTAACATTATAAAGGGGAAACATTTGTGTTATTGTATATATGTCTGTAATGTTTTCATATAAAAACTAATGCACGAAATTAAAAATTTTTTTCACCATTAGAAAGCTGCATTTTCACAGAGTGACATAGACCATATCTGTACTGTCTGAAAAATAATAGGGATCCCTAGTAAAAATGCATTAAGGTTACCCACGTGCAATGCAGAAACTGTTGAAGATTGAACATAAAAACGTTCTACATTATTATAGCAGGTATTAATATCTATAAAAAAGACCGTGATAAAATATTGTACATATACAATTACTTTTTTACATTTTAAAAGTTAATAAAAGTGGCGAGAATAATCAAACCATATTATTTATACCTCTGTATTAATCCTTTACCTAATAAAATAAATACACACATTAGTGCGAAAGATAGGGCAGTAATAAACTTCTTTCTTTTGAATAAATCTGTTGAAGGGATAAATTCAAAGAACCATCATCACCGTCGCAACATATATTGAATAATATCTTATATATCCATAATAACATTCACTCTTACAGCAAATCCAGTGAATTAAACAATTTTAATACAAGTATTAAAAACAAACTTGTAATTCTATATTTTAGAGTGAAGTAGGTTTAGAAATAATATCTCTGGTTGAGCAGAAGCATTTTTAATAAAATACCGCAATCAGTTTTAGATTTTACAAAAGGCATATTATAATGTTAAAGATTCTTTAAGCGATTGCAATATATTACACATTGTAACATACAAAACTATATCTAAAACAGTCAGTGCTGAGTTTCTTGTCGATTTTTTCTCAGCGGAATATACTTTGCGAACCGGTGGTAGATTAGTTACCAATGTACAGACTAATTGACAATTCAAAAGTGATTAACTTTGACCAACTTATTTTGCTCAATTTCCCTTTTTTTTCGCTGAAAAATGCTTTAACGCACCCCAACCAAAAAGACGGTTTATGGGACTCACTAAAAGAAAGAATACCCACTAAAACCCAGCTGTCCCACATCATCCTAAAGTGGGACACCAGCGGCTCGCTAACGCAATCCAACATGGTGTGCCATACAATACGCGCCTTCGGCGATGAATTGCAGGGGCATCAGGAGCAACTTCCCGCTTACAAGTGCTTCTTTTAGCACGACCACGGTCTGGACTGCAAAAGGAAGCTACGGTTCTACATTTTGCTGCCCTGCCGACCTTTGCCCGTGCAATGCTGGTCAGTGAGAGGTCTTTGCCAATTCACGACACCAGAAGATGCCGCTGTGGTTTCCACGCCGAGCATTCTGCCACAGTATGATACGCCGGACTTGATCGATGATCGATTCCTTCGGGCCGCAATATGATGCAGGTACTTCCCGAAACAGCCATGTACGGTGAACACCAGCACTAGTCTATAGGAGAGCGTTCCATGGCTCTTGCATAACCACTGGTCCAGCAGAGGGCAGAACGCCTCTATCGTCGTGACGCCTGCTATGGGGAACTCGAGATACTCCCTCCATTTTATTATCAGAGTCCTGTCAGCTAGGACACTCATCCTATGGGCCTCGTTTTTCAGAGATCATCGCAGTTAAACATAGCTAAAAATTTACGTCCAAGCTTACCTCAATCATTTTAGTTGTCTAAAGGCCTAGTCAATTGTTTATAAAGGACATACTATAAGACCAAAGGGTTGTAGGCGTCGAAGTGAAATGATTCTCGCGAGAATTATGACAGCACACTTTAATCTGAAAGGATTTGTTAGTTCAGTGACCCGATGAAATCATACGGTTAAGGTGCTTTTCAGAGGTTAAATTTGGCATTTCAACTTAGAAATAAAATAAATAAGACACCTTATCCCTAAAATCTCATCATCTCTAGAGAAGAAAGTTAGGGGTAGGTAGAAACCACGTCCTTCCACTTGCCACTCTCCTTCGTTTCTTTCATTTGCATTAAACCTTTCATACAAGTTCATCGGTTTAGAGTACTCTTGACCTATCCCTTATTTAAAATGTCCTGGATTTGGTCCAGAATCATTCGCCTTGGTCTTCCCCTTCCAACTTTCCCATTCACTCTTGACTCATAAATCCTTTTTGCCAGTCTCCTTTCATTCATTCTCTCTACTTACCCAAACCATCTAAGCATACCTTCCTCAATTTTAGTCACTACACCTTCTTTTATACCGCAACGTTCGCTTACTTTACTTTCTCCTTCTTCTTCTGCCATACCCAACTTACACTACCATGCATAAGTGTTGGCACTAACACTCCTCCATTCACAGCCAATCTGGACCTTTCAGACACCATCTGGCTTTTCATAAAGGCATAAAGACATGAATTAAAAATATATATATTAATTATAGACTGAAACCATCCAACCGATGTCCCCCAGATCCGACACTTTCAATGTCCCAACAAAGTTAGATTTATAAAAAAAGCTCTTAATAACGTAGACGTTAGACATATTCCTGCTGAATTTTTTGGTTAAATTTGTATTTTTTATACAGTTGTTTCCGTAAGACGACTTTATGTAAGCAAATTTACACAAAACCCCTTCCAACTACTTTAAAGTTTGCCGTTATCGTATTGGCTAGCGGCCAGATCGCAGATCCGCTTTTCATCATTGATATTAGAGCTTAAAATACGTGCTTTGACTTAACAATTTTATCTTTTGACTCCACTCTAGATTAAATGTCACGAAAATATACCGTTTGATCGAAATCATAACACAAAAATAAGAAAATGATGCGTATTTTATATCTGTATTAAAATGTCGAAATCTAATTATTCCGAGATGTTTATACCTTCATTTCTGTATATGACTGCGTTAAAAAGCAAGTATTTGCTTTTATTCTTTGCAAGACAATGTAGATTTGTGTTTAATTTGATTAAATCAAATATTTTATCTTAAACAAAGTAAATTGTAATGTACGTAGCAGCCCATTAAAGTACCACTGCTGGGCACAGGCCTCCTCACTCCGAGGAGCGAGGGTTTTTAAGAGATATAGACCTACCACGCTGCTCCAGTGTGTATTGGCGGGCATAGTACACAAGTGCACTCTCTATTCCTTCACTCTCATAGAGAGAACCGGAGAGAGATCAGGCGCAGGACCGACAGCTTAACGTGCTCTCCGAGACACAGGGGTGGATCACACCGCCAACTTCCCAACTTCGGGCAAACATTAAGAAAATCTTAATAGAAAACTCTATATTGATATTTGAATTGGCCCGACCCGGGACTCGAACCCAGGACCTCATGTCTGTAGTCAAACACACTAACCACTAGACCAATGAGGCAGTCAGCATTGTAATGATATTGGTGAAAAAACATACATACATACATAGCATCACGCTTCATTCCCACAGGGGTAGGCAGAGACAACATCCTTCCACTTGCCACGATCCTTGCATATCTCCTTCGCTTCTTTTAATCTCATTAAACCTTTCATACAAGTTCGTCGGTTTAGAGTACTCTTGACCTGGCCGTTATTTAAAATGTCCTGGATTTGGTCCAGGAACGTTCGCCTCGGTCTTCCCCTTCCAACTTTCGCATTCACTCTTGACTCATAAATCCTTTTTGTCAGTCTCCTTTCATTCATTCTCTCTACATGCCCAAACCATCTAAGCATACCTTTTTCAATTTTAGTCACTACGTCTTCTTTTATACCACAACGTTCTCTTATCACACTATTTCTCACTCTGTCACTCAGTTTTAATCCACTCATGCTTCTCAACGCTCTCATCTCTACCGCATTTATTTTACTTTTGTGATTCTTTTGCCATACCCAACTTTCACTACCATACATAAGTGTTGGCACCAACACTCCTGCATGCACAGCCAGTCTGGCCCTTTGAGACACCATCTGGCTATTCATAACATAAATAACTATATGAAGATTTAAAAAATGATTTAATAGACGTTGATTTTAAAAGTACGTCTCAATAAATTTGTTGTAGTTTCTTCTTAAAATAGTGTTATGGTGTATATAATTCTTTGTTGGTTCCATATTCGATAGATTACGATTTTGGATACGAAAATAATAAAACTGAAGAGCTTGTTTGCTTGAACGCAATTATCTCGTGAATTACTGGTCCGATTTGAAAAGTTCTTTTAGTGTTAGATAGATCATTTATTAAGAAAGGTTATTATATACATATATTATTATACTTATATTAATAATCGTGATGGTGTAAAGAAGAATGTTTCAAAATCGGATATATTCCTTTTAGAAGCTTTCGCCCTGTGGGATGGGAAAACTGTTAAAGTTTTACAAAAATTATGTGTAATTTAATTACTCTCCTTTAAAAGAACTTTAAAAAAGTCTGCAACACTATATATCTTTTTTTAAGGTTGGCTCGTTATACCCTTTTTTATGATAATCAAATTTGTTCCTTCACTGTCTCTCTTATGAGATATATACTATTGCATTGACATTTAGACCATTTTTTCAATTACCTCTACTATTATTACGCTAATAATAAATTACAATCGTTAATTTAATTTCCATTTCAAAATACCAAAGTAAATGTATAACAAATTAAATAACAGACGTGGAATGTAAAATATTTACAGCATTGCATTGTGTATTAGTTACGTACATTTTTGAAGTGACATAAAATAAATTAAACGTATTGTTTTACGGCCTTGTATTTTTAAATTGAACTATGTATATTTTAATTGAAATTCATTAAACTGTTGCTCTAGTGTGTGTATTTTTATTGTTGATAGGCTTGACTGTATTCACACCTGATGGTTAGTGACGATACAGTCCAAGATGGAAGCGTGCTAATCTGTGAAGGGTGGTAACTAGCCCATCAATCAATTTCCTAAATTCATCCAAAACGGGATCGATCCCAAGACCTCTGCCAGTAAAGCGAAGCTTTTTTTATTGTTGACATGTTTGGTGATGGCAATATTGAAGATGGAAGAGTGCTGAATTGGTAACAGGTAATTTCCCTCTTATTTATACACGGAACTGTTCCAGAATTAAAGTTTTGGCGTGGCAAAATGTCTTTGCTGGTAGGGTAGTAACTGGCCACGACCGAAGCCTTCCATCAGTTCAGACTCAAACATGTTAGAATACGTGATCTATCCTTCAGGGAATCGGACCCTGTGCCTTTATTATAGATACAAGTGCTCGCGCCAATGCGCCAACTATGCTGTTTTTTTATCACTGACAGATTAGATAAGGTAATTTACCTCTTATAGTTTCCACACGGTCTCATACCAGAACTTAAGTTTTTATTTGGCTAAAGGTCTTTGCTGGTAGGGCGGTAACTACTTACGAGCGAAGCCTGCCATCAGTCCAGACTCAGACAAATGAAAATTTGCTTTCCTAAATTTGTCCTCCTGGGAAAAGAACTAAGGTTCTCTGCTATCGTAACAAGGACTCGCAGTACTGCGTCAGCTGTCAAAATGGTTAGTAATCAGCTTGTTCAGCTACAAGAGGCCCTGGGTTCAAGTCCCAGATTGGATGAATTCAAAATTACCAGTATTTAGTCGTAGTTGTGTTGTTGGTGGTGTGCTCCACCCCCAAGCTTTGCAGAGAGAACATTAAGCTGTCAGGAATTGCACTTGATTTCCCTCCGGTCGTGTAGGATTGCCGTCAAATCCCACTATGATATTGAAGTAATAGAGAGTGCACTTGTGTATTATGCTTGTCAAAACGCAGTAGGGCAACGAAGTGGGTCTAGCTAATCCTCTCTTCTATAAGTGAGAAGGTGTGTGCCCTATCGCGGGAAGTTAAGGCTACTACTCACCTTTGACTAATTTGCTTTTCTGCAAATTGACTCCAGAATACCCATATACAGAACTTAATACCAGTGAGATCATCAAATTTGTATGACAACTAAATCCCTAATTAGCCTAAGTTCTAAGAGGTAAGAACTGTGAATTCTAATTCCGAGAGTAATTTAGAGTCTCTATAAATATTTATCACTTTGTATATAGAATGGTTGTTAGCTATAGCGTATATACGTATTTGTCATTTCCAGGAATAAAGTTGTTTCTGTAACTAATGTAATCCCTGTGATTGGTGAGAAATAAAACTCCAATCATAGGATGTACTTTTTATCCAATTAAGTAACAACCACCGTCGTTTACTTGTCACAATAGTGCACGTTTGCCAGTCACAAATATCTTACAATAGATAGTCAATTTTGGTAAACGGTATTACGCTCTCCGTAGAGTACTTCAAGAGAGCCGTCAGTCACCCCAACCCTGTCATCAGAAATGTCGCCTCTTATAGGATTCGGCTGGCATAGGAGCGTGGTAGTTCTGTTCTTCAAGAAAGGTGACAACACCTTATTGAAGAACTATAGACCTATTGCGCTGCTAAGTCATGTCTATAAGCTGTTCTCGAGGGTCATTACGAATCGTCTCGCTCGCAAGTTTGACGACTTCCAGCCCCCCGAACAAGCCGG
>JACTOM010000926.1:1323434-1371861 GCA_015832385.1 Elymnias hypermnestra | reverse complement strand
CATACAAGTTCGTCGGTTTAGAGTACTCTTGACCTGGCCGTTATTTAAAATGTCCTGGATTTGGTCCAGGAACGTTCGCCTTGGTCTTCCCCTTCCAACTTTCGCATTCACTCTTGACTCATAAATCCTTTTTGTCAGTCTCCTTTCATTCATTCTCTCTACATGTCCAAACCATGTAAGCATACCTTCTTTTATACCACAACGTTCTCTTATCACACTATTTCTTACTCTGTCACTCAGTTTTAATCCACACATACTTCTCAACGCTCTCATCTCTACCGCATTTATTTTACTTATGTGATTCTTCTGCCATACCCAACTTTCACTACCGTACATAAGTGTTGGCACCAACACTCCTGCATGCACAGCCAGTTTGGCCCTTTGAGACACCATCTGGCTATTCATAAAGGCGTACAAAGCACCACTGACCATATTCCCTGCATTCACTCTCCTTTCAATATCACTTTCACATGTTCCATCTTTTGTGAATTTAGATCCCAAGTATATAAATTCTTACACGTGTAATCATGCAAAACACAAATGTTTCCTCTTTATAATATTAGTTTAAATGAAGAAGAACATATTTTGTTCAATAATTATTCATTTAAATTTATTTCGAAAACATCTGTAAAAGTTCAATCTAAGTTTACGAAAGTAAAAATAAAAGATCCATTACCGCGGACGGCATTTGCGGTTTTTTCCATTGAAAGCTTTTACGTTACGGTTTTATTTTGTGGGTAGCTTTTGCGTTTTAACAAAACACACCGATCAGTTATTTAACGATTGGTTAATGAAATGTCAAGAATATTGTTGTACATAACCATTTATATCGATATCACTATATAACATGCCGTTATAAAAGAAGTTGTGTCTTTCATCATAAGAATTTAGATTATAGAGCAGCTGCATAATAGATTACAGATTATAAATTGTCTAGATTAAATAGCTAGAGAGAGAGAGTACCTAAAAATAGATTAAAAGTAGACTGTTTATTTAATAGAGTAGCAACATTCTATAATAAATAACATAGTAGCAAATTACAGGTTATAAAGCAGCTGGAGAAGCTATACCATAGATTACGGATTACGTACTGTAGAATAGAGGTAATGGAGTGATTAGTTTTTCTTTGAATTATGAGATAGCTATAAGAGGTGTTAAGAGACCGCTTTCGAAAACGGAGGGAGGCGATAGCAGTAATGTCACTTTTGATAACAATAGGAAATAAATATCGATTCTAATTTAAAAAAAAATCGTATTTTGAAAAGGTTTATTAACATTCCTCACGCTCCACCATGTTCGTACAGCTAAATGCAACGAGAGTTTCATAAATAATGTACTACTTTATTGATGTTTGTCAATAGAAAGTCTTCTGACTTATAAAAGACTTATATTAATACAAATGACATACTAACGAAACCTATGACTTCCTTCGAAGTGTTAAACGAATTGTCGTTTTATTTCCCATCGCCGATGCCACGCATTGTGCGGTCAATAATGTGCTGATTTGCGAAATTCTACACCTGGGCGCGTAAGCGAGGGTATCCACAGGGTGTAAAAACCAGCAAGAAACTACAAAATTAAAATCAGCTGGTACTCGAACGCACGGGTCAACGATCTCTAGCTGCCCCCGCTCCGGCAGCTAGCGGCGACCGCGTAGGCAGCCAGAGGTCATTGAACCACGCTAAGATGTCATCTGTTTTTAATTTTGTGTTTTCTTGGTGGTTTTGTTTTAGGACAGTTATGTTATATTTATGAAACTGTCGTTTCATTTACCTGCACTAACATGATGGAGGATAAATAATTCTATTAACAACATGTTTTTTTTAAAACGTAATGATGTCCGTCTGGCTCCAGCGGCTACCGGCGACCCTCTTTATGTCGTCGATCCACCTTGTGGGGGGTCTGCCTACACTGAGCCGCCCGGTACGGGGTCGTCATTCCAGCACTGTTTGTCCCCAACGTCCTTCGGTCCTGACTATAGTCAGCGACCACGTCTCAGAACCGTAGGTCATCACTGGCAACACGCACTGTTCGAAGACTTTGTTCTTCAGGCACTATCCCTCAGTTTTTTTGGACATTTGAATATCTGGCGTAGTTTCCCGAAAGCGGCCCAACCAAGTTGGATTCAGCAACTGACGTCCTTCTCGAAATTGGACATACCTAGCTGGGCTATATGTCCCAGGTAGGTGTACTCGTCAACAATTTCGAGTGCTGAGTTCTCAACGATTAGTGAGTGTGTGAGTATTATTTCAGAAACTGTTGAGAAATTCTGCTGAGGTCATTGAGCATTGTATTGAGATCTTGACCACGTCATCGGCAAACCGTAGATGAGTTATGTACTCGGCGTTGATGTTGATGCCCAGTCCGTTCCACTCCAGAAGCTTAAAAAGGTCTTCCAGCGCCGCAGTGAAGAGCTTCGGGGAGATAACATCTCCCTGTTGCACTCCACGCTGCAGTTGAATAGACGCTGTGCTTTGGTCATGTATACGGACTGACATGGTGGCCTTTTCGTACAAACTCTTCAACACGTGTATGTACCGGTAGTCAATTTGGCATCTCTGTAGAGATCTCAACACGGCCCATGTTTCCACCGAATCGAAGGCTTTCTCATGGTCTACGAACGCTAAGCAAAGTGGCTGATTATACTATTCGGTGATGATTTTAGAGTAGACTTAATAAAAAGTAGCCGGTACTTTATAGATTTCAGAGCAGCTATATTAAAGATTATAGTGTAGCTACCTTTATAACTTAAATTAAAAGTCATAGATTAAACATTGTAGAGTACCTAAATAAGATGTCATAGAGTAGCTTACATTATTTTGTATAAATTACATTAGCTAAAATATAAATTATTTAACGCTAAAATACTTATTATGAAATAAAGATTATAGAGTTGCTAGATTATAAATGGAAGCGTAGCCAGTTTATTTATAAATTATAGGATCACTAGATTATGTTCTGGCTACATTAAAGATTTTGAGCTATTTTAACGGTTATAGTCACATTGATTTTAATTCCTGCAGTTACCAATTAGAGTAATTTCTTTTGAATCAATAAGTTTCATAACTTTTACTCGTCAGGATCAAAAAGTCTGGAGGCGGAGCTTTTCTAATAACGCTCATACTGCCGCATTTCATGAAAGCCTTTTCTAAAATTCCTACGCAATTTTATGAAGACTTTATTGCTCCCTTCGCTTAGCAAAGAATCGTGCCAATTTAGAAGGGTCGAATCGGACGTTGGCCTTGAGCCAGGAAACTATCTGGAAAACATTATGTAATGTTAGAGCTAATATTACATCTATTCAGTAGGAGAAAGTCTGCCTTCTTTATAGGATTTGTTTAGTATCACAGTGGATATACAGTGCTATTGTAAATATTGACTTCCGAGAAAACATCCCTTTGTTTGGTTTGTTATGGGTACACTTTATATTAATCCGGGCTGATAATAATTAGAAAAACGAGTTATAATGGAGTCTATAAGATAAAGTCTATGTGATAATGTCGTGTTCGTTACATTATATAACACAAAACCGATTAAAACTGATTCGTTGAGTTCATCAAATCAAATCAAAATATTCTTTATTCAAGTAGACTCATAAAAGTCTTTTGAATCGTAAATAGTCTATCCGTTGGTATCAAATCTACCTCCGGTTTGGAAATTTGATTTTATTAATAAGAAACCGGCAAGAAACCCAACAGTTACTCCTTTAAACATAGTTTTTGTACGTTACAATGTCCAAACCTTTTTGTGCCTTAATAAATCTTCAATATTATAATATGCTATTTGTAATAGGACGTTTTTAACATATTTCTTAAAATTCTGTAGAACCGAACTCAGCAGTGATTCGGGTATCTTATTAAAATACTTATGATCAACCCGACAAATGATCTCCGAAGCTTCTTCACTCTAAAATATGGCATTACAAGTTAGTTTTCAATTCTTGTATTAAAAAATGTGTTTCGCTCCTTATATTTAAATACTCGCAATTCATTTCATCTTCATCATTCGGCATGTATATATGATAGCGAAATAGGATCACTATTGGAATCATTACGAAATCTCACTAACGATTTCTCCTATTGAGTTGATAGTTGGCATTCGTTTTATATCACCACAGAATCAAGAACTACACGGGTAACAGCTAATATAATTTATGAAACGTACCAATAACAGGTTTTACCATTATTGCAGATATGTTAACCCTTAGTTGTGATTTCATCTGATTTTAAATGATAATTAATAACCCAATTAGTTTCAACGCAGGACCCGGGACGGAAACGTTTTTCCTCTAATTTGTGATTTGATTTAAGCAAATTTTAATTTGGCAACACAACTTTATTAGTAGGATGGCAATTAGCCATGCCTGAAGGCTCAAATCAATCCAGATTTAGATAAATTACATAATTTCTAAATATATCCAGCTAGGAATTGTAACCAGGACCACAACGAATACTTAAACCATCATCATGATAAATTACATCATATACGTATAAATTGGTATCATGCGCTTACAAAATTGAGTGAAGAGTTTTTTTTCATTAAACTTTCAGTATTAGATAGCTCATTTATCTAGAAAGGCTAAAGTCTATATATCATCACGGTACAATAGAAGTACAACAATGAAGAATGTTTGAAAACCGAGGTTATTAACCTTTTGAGTACTTTCACTGCTTACATTAATAAAAATAAAAATAGTTTATTTCCATAACAATTTCTAGGTTGTGTGTCAGAAATCTCGCCCTCTCCAAAGTATGACAGTCACAAAGTTATATATATATAAAAGATTTAAACTTAAAGTTATTAATTAATAAAAAAATAAAAATTTGCAAGTTTATCTCTCTCTCTGAGTGTGTGTGTGTGTGGTGTGTGTGCGTATGTGAGTGAGTGTGCGTGCTGTTGTGTGTATCTGATTATCTGTGCGCTAATAGTGTACCCACAGCTTTAAGTATTTAATTTTAGTAAGGCTTCAGTAACATCATAATTAAGTTCCTTTAACCAGTTTGCTACTGTCCAGTTTACTTTATTATACAGGTCAGGTGATTATTTGCCATGCTGTCGGTAGGCGAAGGAAATCCTTATTCTAATAGCAGGAATAATATTGCTGCTTCTTCTTTTATTATATTTTAGAGGTGTACAATATAAACGACGAAGTGTTCTTATGATGTTATGAAGAATGTACTACTTTTTTACTGTGAGAACGTCACAGACTGAATACAAAAGATGCGAAGAATATAGATACGGTTTGAAGAACATGAACTTTTAACAAATAACGTTGTGCTCGTTCAATTTCTAAAAATTTAGTTTTTGCAGCACCTCCCCATATTGGAATACAGTATGTGATAACAGACTGTACCAGTGCTATATATTGCCGTAGTAACTTAAAAATTCACGCCAATTTTCTTATCCTACCGGCTATTAGCTCAATCTGTGTAAACAGTTGTAGTTACATAAAAGACATGTATGAAAGAATTGTTCCCCTTTAGAACTTCCAAAAAAAAGTCCAGGAAACCATACGTCTACATTTTAAAGCTGGCTCACTATAACCTTTTTTATGCTAACCAAATTTGTTCCTTTTCCCTTGTAAGGTGAAAACGAACGTGTAATATAATCAGCCTGCTTTCGACTGTAACTCAAAAGGCCCCTCGGTAAATTATCTTCAACAGTATAATTATAAAACTGTAAGATGAGATTATATCCTTCTGACCTTTTTGATTATAAAATTAAGGGTTGTTCCTTTATAATCCCTTCCTCAAAAGGGTCCGAGTGAATTTTTTGTTGCTTGGACTCTGCCTTTTTTGTTTATGTAATTAAACATTTCACTGGAATAAACTTATATTTCATATTTTTAATTTGTCTAGGTTAGAATTGATGTGGGTTTCGGCCGTGACGTTATAAGAGGTAAATTTTACTATTAAATACGATTATAGTCTAGCGACAACCTATCAGTAATAAAAAAATTCGCTCGAACACTAGGAAACCAATTAAAAAAACGAATGATAACAAAATCTTGGATAAATCGTTTGGTGTTGTAGCTACATATGTATCTCCTCCGTCTAAAATTCGTTTACACCACTAGATAGCTAAATAATCGAAGAATTTATTACACTAAGTAAGGACTGTAACACATCGCATGCAGCGGAAGGGGAAGCCCCGCCATTTTGAAGGCCATTCTGCTGTGTGTCGAGATTCCATTTAGTATAACGATTGACTTGATGAAGCAAATTCGTTCATTCTCGTTTCAATCGTCTACTGTCATCAAAATCTATCAGTTGGGGATTCGGGTTCAAGCAAATCCCTCCGAGTTCAGTGGACTGTATTGGGGTTCTTAGGGTTTCGATTTTCAAACTTTGGGTCTTGAGTTTTGATGGTTTGGATGTTGAGTCTTGGGTCGATCAGATCTTGCAGTTGTTCGGTTCTGCAGAGTTCTCGTTCAATGTTTACAGGTCCAAGGCGAAATGTGACAAGCAAAGTTTTTTTTGTTTGGAACGTCATTAGCTGTTAGCCCTAATGGCTTTTACAGCATAATTGGAGGGAAGAATGAGCTCTTAAAGAGGCCGCCAATTTTTGAGTACAAGCCCTGAAAAGGCCTCGTTCTCATGGAAACGTTGCTCCAAGGGCGTCTCCTGTGAGATCGAGCCTCGGCTTGGAGCAACGTTATCGTTTATCATCATATCGTACATTGGGGAGGAGGAGCTTTGAACTGATCAAGAGCGCCCCCGGGAACGTGGTTGAAGTCCACGTCTGGGTGACGTCAGAAGCTGGGGACCTCGACTCTGCTGGCGGAGTTGGTGTGTAGCGTTTGTGTTAGTGTCCGGTCCTAGATGGTCGATTGTCACTGAGTCATTGGGGTCTCCTCCAAGGCGGAACGTTGATAAGTACCCTATAAGAAGACGCGTCAAACATTAGTGGCTGTCTCGCAATAATTTTTGGGGAGCGTTACGAAATGTTTCTTTATCGTGGGGAGTTCTAATTCCCTATGCAAATCGATGTTACGGACGTACCAAGGGCATTTCATGCCCGTCCATATGAATTTATTTTGGAGTGTCTGCAGGCGGGCCAATCGACATACAAACTGTGGGAGAGGCCTTTTAAACAACTTTCCTACTCGGCACGTACATACGGCGTGATAAGCAGGAGGGAGGTGGTCGCCGGCGGTTGACCAATCAGGATTAGTCACCGCCGGAGACACGCTAGGTTTGGTGCTACCGTTCTCAACACTATCGATTGACATAAATAATTATATATTATACAGAAACTATCACCCGTTACGAGACTTGTTCACGTACAACATAAACCGTTTTCGTAACACAGCCATTTGTCGCAAAATAAATTTAATTAATTAATTAATAAATATCTGAAAAAAGTTTAAGTCACGATAAGTTTGTTTAGAGTAGTATATAAATATAGAGTGTGAAGTAAATAACGATTCCACAACTTTTGCAGCAAATGGTACGTCAAATAAAAAGTATACTCGTATTTAAAGACGATTTAACGGACACTAGTTTACTGCTAATATTTCAAGTTATGTCTATACTAATTTAGTATTTCAGGTGGTATAAAATTTCCTATACATAGAGCTTTGCTTGAATAAAGTTAAAGGGTAACTTTTTAGAAGGCAAGTACGCGCTGTATAACAAAACTTTACCTGGTTCACTAGCTTCTTAAATTTTAGATGAGAAACTTAACTACCAAGTTTGTAAAGTTTAAAAATTTTGCAATTATTAACGAAGAAAAACCTACATAAAACGGTCAAATATTCATGTATATATAACATACATCATGAGGTTATCTTTATTATCTCTATTAAATAAATTTTATATATTATTACATAACAAAGGTCACCACGTTTCTTTGACTATTTTTACGATAAACTGAAAAACTCATAAACAAATTCACATGCAATTTTCATCAATATATAGAGTAATTCGTAAAGAAGGCTTTTATAAATAATCTGTCAAGGTTTTTATGGAAATTGATAGAAATACAATGATAATCGTTGAAATATTCAGGACAAAATAAAGTCTGCTGGGAGCTTTCATCATAAAAGCTTTTTTCACGCTGGGAAATGCCTTTATAAACGCCGATCAGAGAAAAATCTTCTCGGCAGTGTGGGACTCGCTGGTAAGCCAGAATATCTACTAAAACCCAGCGATACCCTCCGCCTCCTTTACTGGAGCACCGGAGGATCGGAAGACGCAATCTACTCTGACACTATTAATCTGGGAAACTTAAGGAAGGAGAAACGCATATCGACGCCTCCTCCCTCCCAACCTCCTGCGCCAAAGTAAAGGAGCGTCCACAGCGTTCTCTCTATGCCTCTCATGTCCCTCCTTCAACGATGTAACACTTTCACAGAAGTAGGCTACTGCCCTCCACTCCCTATCACCGGTGAACATTGCGCCAATTATGCTCTCCAGCGGAAGGTTTCCTCCGACCGACGACGTCAATAGATGCCGCTGGGGTCCCCACGCAGGACATTCTACCAGAGTGTGCTGCACTGTATCCATAGGTGCATCACATGCATGGCAGGCAGGCGTTACCTCCCTGCGAACAATCTGATGCAGGTATTTGCCGAAATAACCATGACCGGTCAGCACCTGCACCAGCTTGTAAATGAGAGATTCGTGCCCGTTCCTAGATATCCAATTGTCCAGGTGGGGAAGGATCGCTCCCACCGTGATCAGACACCCACTAGGAGATCCGAAATCCTCATGCCACCTTTGGATCAGTGCTCCGTCTGCTGAGGCTCTGATCCTCTGGACCTCTTCGGCATTAGTTGACATCCTTCTGGTCCTTGCAGCCTAAAAGCTGCCTACTCCATTCAAAACCACGTACAGAATGATAATACCTCTTAATTACTTCTATAAAATAGTTTGCGATAGTCTCCAAGTATATCCCATCGCTCATGTATAGGTTATACGATTTTATCTCGTAAAAAAAATATGCAGACAGATACAGTATTAATCCTTATCAACTTAAACAAGTTAGAACCTTAAGGATTTTATGTATGTATATAATCGAAACTACGGCCTCGCTGGCGCAGTGTTAGAAGTCCCGGGTTCGATCGCCAGTAGGACGAATTTAGGAAATTGTATTTTCTAATTTGTCTGAGTCTGGACTGGTGGGAGGCTTCGGCCATGGCTAGTTACCACTCTACTAGCAAAATGTACCGCCAAACAAAGAGATTTGTGTTCCTGTACGATGCTGTGTAGAAATCATAAGGGGTCTATCACCTTTTACCAGATTAGGGCGCTTCCATCTTAGACTGTATCATCACTTACTATCAGGTGCGATCAAAGTCAAGCACTAAACTGTCAGTAATAAAAAAGAAAAAACATCTTTGCTGGCAGGGTGGGTGGTGGTGAACCCAGGATATCTGCAAGTATTTATATCATTACGCCAGCTAAGCCGTCAAAATCTGATGTATATGTATAGAAAGATAGCAAATCGCTGAACCGAGTGCGAAGAGAAACAACGTGGCGACGCTTTCTCACAGTATGAGTCAATCTTACAAGTAAAAATAGATTAATTTACTAAAAAACAAACCAGCACTGAAACACTAAATTTAAAACAGCTGACGCCTCAGCACGGGTCAACGACCTCTAACTATCCGCGCGCCCACCGTTTATAATTATGTGTTTCTGTACTAGTTCCTTTTTGTAGTAAAGTAACGTATTTTTTTATGAAACTGTCGTTTAATTCAGATAGATAGATAATGCTAACAAAATGGATTTTTTTTTAAATAGATCGCGCCGTATTTTAATTACCATATTATGTACTTATAAGCAAAGAAAGTTACGTAAATCAACTAGTTTATTAAAAAAAATGTCCCTTATCACGTGTCCTTAAACGCTTGTCACATTATTCTAAGATATAATTCAGAGGGTAGCAATTTCTACAATAGTAGCATCATAACACCACGACCTCCGTGTTAAGGCATCCCGCACGTAGCGATGATAAACTTAAGGCTTGCTATGAAGCTATAATACATTTCGTAATGTTGTAGTGTTGTCGAAAGACATATCGATATTTTGAGGAAATATTTATTAGGCTTTCTTTCCGTTGATTGACCGGGTCTCCTAACAAAACTAAAATCATGATATTACCTAGTCTTTCTTAAAAATGTAAATACCAAGAACC
This sequence comes from Elymnias hypermnestra, assembly GCA_015832385.1. Taxonomy (NCBI): domain Eukaryota; kingdom Metazoa; phylum Arthropoda; class Insecta; order Lepidoptera; family Nymphalidae; genus Elymnias; species Elymnias hypermnestra. The sequence continues at coordinate 1,361,721 of JACTOM010000926.1, read as the reverse complement.
ACTAAAGCGTAATTCGATCCGAGGACCAATCCAAACAGACGTGTCCGTGGGGGGCGGGGTAAATAACGGATTTTTACCTTATTGCCCTCGGGTAATCAACGGAGAAATTTTTAAAAAGCGCGGTCAACCGACAGATCCATAAAAAAAAAGTATGGAGAGCATTGCAGGTGTAACGCTCTGTATTGACAGATGCTGGACAGAAGTGGCCTTCTTCTATGAGACTGTCGTCGTAATGAAGGAGGCCCTTGAACTAAAAAAGGGAATGCATTGGAAAGACCTCTCAGTTAGACTTATCAGGGATATCACAGACGAATGTACAAGTCATCTTCGGATGCCCCAGTAATGGATGTAGATGGTTCCGCTGCTTTTAATTGGATACTGCGATTCCCACTACAGTCAGAGTGCGTAAATGCATTTCCCTAGATGTAAAATAGCAAGTTAATATGATTAAAACAAAAGATAATGAGGAAAAAGGCAAAAGACAAGGCGATTCACCGGACTTAATGGGAACAAAGACGTCGTGGCGATGCTTCTTCACGGGATGTGCCAATCTCATCAAAAGCTATTGTAATTCAAGCGTATGACTACAGTTTCTAAGCATTCAAAAGTACAAAGTGTCACGGAAAAGTCATGCTCATTTATTCTTTATATTTGATGTGTAATTTTGCTTTTTAACTCCTTTTTTTTAGTAACTTCCACGTTTGATTTTAGGAAAATAAATTTACAATAAACTTGTCGGTCCTTGACTCCAACACCCTCTTTCCTAGGCTTATTTTACCATCCTCGGCTGAGCTTCCTCGTTCGGTTCTCCCAGTTACGCTAAAAGTTACACTCTGAACAAAAAACCTTGTGAATTGTATAAGAAATTACATTGATACAAGAAACTGTTATGTCGTTAAGTGTAATTGCAAACGTTATTTCTTTTAAAACTTTATAGTATATAATATAGCTTATAGCAATATTGTATAAAACTTCCTTACAAGTAAGAAATGTGTATCTTAGCAACGTAGTTTCTTACTTACTCGTAACTTACTGGTAGCTATTTTATAGAAGCAAACCGACGTACAAGTAATTTAGCTATTTAATGTAATAATTAAATTAGTATGTAAAAAAAAAGAAGATGTAGTGACTAAAATTGAGAAAGGTATGCTTAGATGGTTTGGGCACGTAGAGAGAATTAATGAAAGGAGACTGACAAAAAAGATTTATGAGGCAAGAGTGAATGCGAACGTTGGAAGGGGGAGTCCAATGCGAACGTTCCTGGACCAAATCCAGGACATTTTAAATAAGGGCCAGGTCAAGAGTACTCTAAACCGACGAACTTGTATGAAACGTTTAATGAGAAAATGAAGGAGATATGCAAGGATCGTGGCAAGTGGCAGGACGTGGTCTCTGCCTACCCCTGTAGGAATGAGGCGTTATGCTATGTATGTATGTATTTTCACCAATATCATTACAATGCTGACTGCCTCATTGGTCTAGTGGTTAGTATGTTCGACTACAGACATGAGGTCCTGGGTTCGAGTCCCGGGTCGGGTCAATTCAAATATCAATATAGAGTTTTCTATTAAGATTTTCTTAATGTTTGCCCGAAGTTGGGAAGTTGGGAAATTACGTATTAAAATAGAAAGGAGTAATGTAAATCTTTATTGCTAGTTTTCTAGATGGACTTATCATTTTATTATTGCGGTGTCATTATTTACACATATACTTTATCTATTTCATTGTTAAAAATAAATTCAAGAAACAGTCTGTCCTTTCTAATATTTCATATATGGATAAAATGTCAGCAATAAAGGGTATTCTGGTGGTTCCGTTGTTATTTAGTAGCGATATTTTTCAGAGAAAAGCGTTTGCTTTTGTGCATATGGAAATATTTGAATGTGAAAGTATTTAGGTTATAGACTAGAACAACCTCGCAACACATAAATAGTTTTATCGCAACCGTAAAAGCTGACGTCAATCGCAGTTTACGACTTGTATCGTATCGATAAACTTGTGCTTACCTCGATAGTTTACTCTGACATCACTTTAACATATTGTGTATTCCGAGAACCGAACAAAGGGTCTTTATGACCTTGTTTATCGTCAACCGCAAGTATTTCAAGCAGAATGTTCGTTTAAGCCCTGTCCTGGTATCCTTACTATCAAGTATGATTTGCTCATAAGGGCTTATTTTGCTTGTATATTATACCTTTATGCTCTTTTAAAAGCACGTTATCCTGTTATGGCCCTTGGACATGATACTATATGAGACGTAAGTCGTAACTAAATTGGGTTTCTATTTATTTTATTCACATTATATGTTTACGATTAAGTAGCAAATGCATATAAGGGTTTATATTGCTAGTTGTTTTGGATTGATTAGTATACTTTTTTTAAAACTGTGAAAGAAAGAAAAATTACAAGTGAAATTGGGCTGTCTGATTCCTAGTTAGCATCTCTTCTGAACAACACTTTGGTTCAGGAGATCATTATATAAATTACAGCGAAGGAAAGCAGTATCTACGTGAAAATATTGAAAATACATACTCCTTTGGACATAATAATATAAGTTGTTACTCGTTATTTGAGTTTGAAACACATTAACATATTGTGTACTTAGAGATCCAAAATAAGAAAGTATTATTTTAAATAGAATGTACAATTAAGCCCTGTCTTTCTTTTATCCTTACCATCATGTATGATTTGCACATAAGGATCTAAATTGCTGGTATATTATACCTTTATGCTTTTTTTAAAGCGCGTTATCCTGTTATGGCCCCTTGGACTTAATCTATAACTATGAGAGTCGTTAATCGAGTCTGATATACTTTTATTATAGGGAGAAAGTTCTAAAGACTACTCCTGTTAACCTTTTAGTTCCTGATCCTGTAGGGATATGGAAAAATCCGTATTTAGTGAACAGTCTGCTAAATTTCATACCCTTCGTGAAACTTATGAAGATCTCGAGACAGCATATCATCTGATTGTAGTTTTGCCTAACAATTTGAGATGATATATTCTAAAAATTTGGTAAACTTATCTCGTAAAAGGTTTTATAAATATCACACAGTCTTGTGACGAACTTTTTTTTCCTGGCATTGAGACTTGCAATTAAATCCTGGGGCACATTCTACTAAGCTTTCGTCAGATATATGCATATTTTTGGGATAAATTGTGGCTAACCTGCAATGGACAAGAGTGTTCGGTCTTACTTTGTACGTACTTCATATAGGAACGAAGAGGACTGTGTCCAGCAGTACGACGTTACTTTGGAAGACGGTTGTTTATCACAAACTCTGGTAACTCGTCCTCAATTTATGGCATTTATTATAAATATGAAAGACTTTTTTATTTAAATTTTTGTTTAGGTCTCATTGCAACTGATGTTAATAAATAACAACTATTGTAACTAATTTTACTGAATAAAATGTGATATTAAACATTTAAAGACAACAAAAAAAATATATTTAAGATAAGATTTCAGTTGATTTTGCCCTAAGAAATTTATACTTGTAAAACTTAAGATACTGTCGTTTGTAAATTAAAATAAATACAACAAGTATATTTGATTATTTAATGAAAAATCGTAGTACGGTGAATGAGAGAATCAATAACATCCATACCTAAAAAAACATTCTCATACACTTATTTACATTTCACGAACACTTTTAAAAGTTTAAACGTCACACTCTCATTTCATCAATAGCTGCTTGTGGAAGATTTGAGGAATGGAGAGATTTTCCCCTTCTTAAAGTCGCGTGAGGTGCTCTTGATGGATCATCTCTCCCAGGTGAATCAGCTGATCCATTTGGGGGATATTTCTGCCTCATATCGTGCATAGGAGGCGAATTAGTAAATTGGTTCAAGTTTTTCGGCAGTGTTGCATAACTACCCACTTGGGGATAGCTAACATTTGGCAACCTGAAACTGCTATTACGGCTGCCCAATTTACTTGGCAACATCATATTATCTATGCTTAAGGTCGGGCTCGGGGATTTCGGACCGTCCAAAGGCCCCTTAAAGTTCAAATTGGATATACTGGGGTCGGCCATTTTCTTTCTATTTTGCCGTTCAATGTCCACGACTAAGCTCGGGGCGATGTTGGGGTCGATATGATAATGGGAGTGTTTTCCCGATATTGTTTCGAAATGTTTCTCGTTGAACCGTTGCTGTTTGCTGCGGGACCTTGACTTATCCCTTTGATAGTATACTCCAGCAAAAATGAGCACGTTTAATATTAGCAATGAGCATCCGATAGCTATTGTTACACTCAATGCTGTAGAGTAAGCTGCATATCCTGCTGCTTCTAAATTAGCTAATGTGTTGTCTGTAGTGTTTACACCTTGTATCTCTCTTCCACTTGGTATGATAGTAGCACAAGTTGCTAATATTGTATCGACTGTTGTTAAAGTTGCATCAGAATAAACTGAACCATTACGTCTTGTTTGATCAATGTCGTTATTCCTTGCTAAGGGATCTGGTCTGACTATTCCTTCGTAAAGGTCTTGTTCGTTGTGATTTCTGAATAGATTATGCCGAGCTGCGACATCTTCCATACCAGCTCTATGGAGTTCTGGTACCAAACGTAACCATACTGATAGTTGGTGTGCGCGAAAATGGTTTTTCATTCGCGGCTTCATACCTGTTGAATGAATTTTTTTAAATTTAATCAACTAAAAAAAAATTTAATTGCTTTTACGATTGATGCTATTATGAAAAGAAATTTAAATATCTAAAGTTTCACCGACCAAGTATTCTTAATATTATTTTAGTTAATTATATTTAAAGGTCTACAAAGTTTTTTTAACCATTCAAATCATAAGAGAATAATATGAAATAGTACGTTTAATGTGTTAATTTGGATTCTAGTTAGCATATCCAACTTATCTCGTCGGCTCGGTTGTAATTTCTATGCTAAGTTATTTTTCAGTAAAGCCACGCCGTTAAAATGTAAATTTGTTTAAGCAGCAAAATGCTGACTGAAGATGAAAAATGAAATAAACTTCATTTTTTTTCTAGGGGAATAAATATTAATAAATTATAAGGCCTATATTGCAAAAGATGGACTCAAATCTTATATGGCTTTACCAGCCAACCTTTCTGAATAATAAATAACAAGTAAGTTGAAATTAGACTTTAAAAATTAATATTCTAAAACAAGTATAAGTGTCCCTTAAGTAGATTAATTTATATAGGTAAGGGATCTCCTATATTCACTTAATAACAACTATTCTATAAAAGCGATATATTTCATTAAACAATAATAATATAATAAATCTAGTTAATCTATTAACAATTCAAATCAAGCAGTCTTTGTAATTGTATCATCACTTACCATCAGTTGAGATTATAAACGCTTTAATAAGAATATATCTAAATCAAAAGGATGTATTGCAAAGTTTGTCGATTTTTTCTTAAAATATTGAGTAGTTTCTTAATTTTATTGTCAGAAAAAGAATTGTTTGCCTTTAAAGTCGGTTTACGAAAGACATTTTTACGTGAGAACGTCACAAGAAAACATTGATGAAAATTTAGGCCAATCGCGCTTCTCTATCGCTTGTAATGTCCTTTCTTTTGAAAGCTTGCTTTACAGCTGGAAACCATCGATTTATATAACGTTATAATGTTAATAACCTTTATAAAAATGACTGCAGTTTTATCAAAAAAAGGGCAGGTAAAATACAGTTGCACTAACAACCTGAGACATTAAAGATAAGGCACGGCAAAAGAATATTTCCCTTTGAGAAGACGTCTTTTTACATCCTGCGAAGTGTACTGACCTATTTCGAAGTACTTCTGATGTGTTGAGTCGTATTCCTCCCAATTTATACCGCGAAACTTGTTTTTCTCTCTCGACGCTGGCAGGAAGGCTTCTTGGCGAATATTATCATTTGGATTTCTGTGGAAAATTTGATATTTTAAATGTACGAATTTAAATTAGCCTTTAACTTAAAAAAACATCTACAAATTTCAAGTACCTCTTTAGTAAGATAAATAGAAGTTTAAATGTTTAGGTCGCGGGACGTCCGACAGATGTTAAACTAATCTAAGTTGAACTATATAATATTGAAATTGTTTAACTTGAGAAAAGTTTATGTTATTATTTAATTTTTATGCACATCAATATGACAATGTAAGGAAAGGTTATTAAAGTATTGAAATCTGTTATTTATTAAGTTTTGGTTTACTGTCAAAGTTCACTATCAATGGTATATGTCTATCACACACTAAACACTAATAGAGGAAAAAGGAGTCCAGCACGTCCTATATTCCGAAAAATATTTCCATATTTTTTATTAATCCTTAGAATTCCTTTCTTCACTGCTAGTTAGAATAAATATATCACAAAATATAGGTTGCTAAGACCTTAATTTAAATATTGGCCAATATTATGTAGAGTAATATATAAAAGCTAGACACATGCATTCCCTGTAAATATAGGGACAAAAGAATAGGCTGTAAATAACTAAGTATCAAATAAGGCACGAACATAAATGGACAAACATAAAAAGACACAGTCATTGCCTGTAGATAAAGGCACAAAAGTATATGCAGTCAATAACTAATTATCAAATAAGGCACTAAGATAAATGGACAAACAAAAAAAGATACAGGCATTCACTGCGAATTTAGGCATAAAAGTATTTGCAGTAAATAACGAGGTGTCAAATAAGGCGCAAACGAAATTGTTTACAAAGATTCAAAGGCGAAGTTCGATCAATAAAAACAAATGTCATGATAAAGCTTGTTTACTCACCCGGTCTTCGCAAAGTTGGCCACAAAGAGCATTATGGACTCAGATAATGCCGTCTCGAACTTCGTGTAGTTCTCCGGGAAATGGCTGAAGCCGTCTACTAACGGTGCGCCGAATATATAAGGAAGTTCTTCTCCATGGACCGCCCCCATTCTCTACGAAACAGAAGATATATATACTAGCTGTTCCTGGCGGTGTCAAGTAATACATATTCATTCATTTAATACATGAATCAGTTATAATTAACGTGTTAATAATAATTAATACTATAATCATCATATGTAATCATCACCATCAATAATTATAATCATCATCAGTCATTATATTCATAATCAATTTTTAAAATCACCATCAATCGTTAAAATTGTTTAATGATTGATGATGATAGTTATTGAACAATCATAAGTCGTTGTTATCATCACCAATCGTCACAATCATCAACTATCGACATAAGAAAGATAAGGAAGTACGTATAAGATGTAATATAACACACATGCTGACAGATACATATACATTATTAAAGGTAATCTGACTCTATCATTTATATATATTTAATTTAATTAGTATTTAGTATATATTTAATTAGTATTTAGGTTTTGAGTATGCTTTACATGGAAAATTCAAATAAATAACGAATTAATCCATATCTCCACGGTATCATGAACTATGAGTGTGACACCGTTGGGAATAGTCAGTACATATTTTTATAATAGAAAATATTATAATGAATCGAAAAGTTTTGGTAGATGATTGTAATAACGATTGTTGATGATTGTAACGATTGGTGATGATTAAAGCGGATGATGATGATTGTTACTGTACAACAATTGATGGTGATTATAATTATAGAATTTTGATGAAACTTGATTAGATTTTAACTTATTATTTATTATGTAAAAAATGAATTAATATAACTTGAAGATATCAGATAAATTTGATTTTCACAATTATTATTACAGATCTATGTCGACAAATCAATAAAATCTTATTTCTCTCACCTAGATAAATAAATTACCTATTTTAAAGAGTAAACATATATCATCTTTTATGTAACAAAATAGGTATTATTACTGTTACTTTAAAATCATCTCAACCAGACATATTTTCTAAGGCACGAGTCCTAGTTCGTTTAATCTAGAAAAATCCAGGTTAAATTTTAACTTTTATTCTAAAACCTTATTAAAATTGTGGCAACTTTTAATAACGTCGTGGCATATGAGCGTAAAACTTAATTAGACTTGAAACGGATACGTGCCTTTAAATTATTTTATGTATCATACCGTTTAAGGCTGCGCATACGTTTACGACTTTGAATAATGAAATATAATATGATATTACACGACAGTCTGTATTTTTATTAAAGAAGACATTTTGTAAATGATATATTAACATATCAAATCAAAATAACTTTATTCAAGTAGGCATATTACAGCACTTTTGAATCGTCAAATAATATATATATATTTTTTTCTTTTTCACACTCTAATTCTAATGCACCTATGATGATGATACTCCAGAACGACTTAACATCTAAAGTTACGAGGGTTCCTTCGCGCCCGATCCGAGAAGAACCCACAACAAACTCAGTCGGGTANACAACAAGTTTTCTAATATGTACTCGTATACGCAGTGAACTGTCATTATGTTATCAGACAGACGATGTTGTATACTTTAATACAATCTATAAAAAGTCAAGAGAAACCTGTGTACGCTTATGCATGTGCATCTTTTGTTTCTATAGATAGTCTTACATAATACTATTAGTAAATGGGAAAACATGCAAATTATAACTAAGATTAAACTCTTATACTCCCTTAGATATACTATAGTTTTGTCTCAACACGGGCAATTTGAAATATAAGCATCTCTTACTTTCTTAATGCTATGTTTTATCTGTTTAAATAAACCAGTTACAAAGCGAGCGTTACTAAAGATGCGTGTGTCGCGTCGAAGATCGTTAAGTTTTTTTGTGACTTTTTATATACTGTAAGTGTTTATTAGTGATTATTTATGTTTTCGACTATATAAGTGATGTGAATAACAATGAAAACCCTTGAGGTAAGTTTTAATTTTCAATATAAGAGCCTATAAATACAAGACGGACTTTTTTCACTATCTCAAAGTTTAGCGCAACATGACGCTACACGAGAGTCTTAATTTAATAAACAATAGATATCATTGTATAGTTTAACTATTAGCAAATATAAAATGGTAATTTTTCATGAACATTTAAGTTCCAAGAGCCACTTTAGCGTCATTCGATCTCCGGAGTAACCGTTATTTCCGTTAAAAAATGCGGCCAGACAATCGTAAGGGATTTGCATTTAATTCAGATTTAAATAACTGAAAAATTAGGAAATCTAGCAGAATTAATGTTTGAGTTGCATGTCAAATACCAAACAAATCGTAATAATCGTCTATGAACGGCCTTATTTATTACACACGTGTTATAAATCCAGGGTTAAACTAATTTTGGTTCACCGAGATTTAATTAGAAATTAAGCTGACCTACATATATGATATATTTTAAATGTATATAAATATATAACAATTCGTCACTAAACACAATGCTTAACGTAGATGTATATTATATTAACTGAATTAAGAGATAGAGAAGGAACAAATTTGGTTAGCATTAAAAAGGTTATACTGAGCAAATATTAAAAGACAGACATATGCTGTCAAACACTTTTTTTTAGAACTCTTAAAGAAGACCAATTCCGTCATACAAGACTTTTGCGTAACTTTAACCGTTTACGATAAAAACCCCGATTTCGAAACATTCTTCAATTTTATGTGACATTTTATGGGAGTTTATTATAAATACAGTTACATTTGAACATTTAAAATATAATTATCGTAGTAAAGGTAAGTAGCAGCCCATTAACGTCCCACTGCTGGGCACAGGCCTCCTCGCTCATGTGAGAGAGGGTTTTTAGAGCATAGACCCACCACGCTGCTCCACTGCGGATTGGCAGGCATAGTACACAAGTGCACTCTCTATTCCTTCACTCTCATAGTCCGACATGACGGCAATCCGACACGACCGGAGAGAGAGATCAGGCGCAGGACCGACGGCTTAACGTGCTCTCCGAGGCACGGGGGTGAATCACACCGCCAACTTCCCAACTTCGGGCAAATATTGAGAAAATCTTAATAGAAAACTCAATATCGATTTCGAACTGGCCCGACCCGGGACTCGAACCCAGGACCTCATGTCTGTAGTCGAACATGCTAACCACTAGACCAATGAGGCAGTTCAGTTTGAAATATATATAGACATATAATTAATCGTCACTAAACACAATGCTTAACGTAGATGTATATTATATAAACTGAATTGAGAGACAGAGAAGGAACAAAGTTGGTTAGCTTATACTGAGCAAATATTAAAAGACAGACATATACTGTCAAAGACTTTTTTTTAGAACTATTAAAGAAGAATAATTCCGTCATACAAGATTTTTGTGTAACTTGAACCGTTTACGATAAAAAAACCCCGATTTCGAAACATTCTTCAATTTTATGTGACATTTTATGGGAGTTTATTATAAATACAGAATATAATTATCATATTATGTAGTGTATAAATAAGTATAAGACGTTAAATATAATTAAGTAACAGATACCGTTTTANACCGCCAACTTCCCAACTTCGGGCAAATATTGAGAAAATCTTAATAGAAAACTCAATATCGATTTCGAACTGGCCCGACCCGGGACTCGAACCCAGGACCTCATGTCTGTAGTCGAACATGCTAACCACTAGGCCAATGAGGCATTATCGTAGTATGTAGTGTAAAATAAATAAATAAGTATAAGACGTTAAATATTATTAAGTAACAGACACCGTTTTACATGAAATGAGATGTTTTGAACCGTAAAATGCCTCCCACACCCTTATTTATGATAATATTAAAAGTTAACAGGCAATTATAGAATTTAACAACACCGCCGCGCTCCCTCGCGCCACACTAAACGCTGGTTTAAGATCATAATTATCTCGTAACTTGAAAACAACACCCAATTTGCATGTTTCACAACATTACTGTAAAGAAAATAAAGTTTTATACTATAGCGTCTTTATATCAATTTTTTCTATACAATTCACAAAATTTAGAACAAATTCGGTTAGCATAAAAATGGTTATAGTGAGACAACCTTAAAAGATATGCACACGCTACTATGACTTTTTATTTGGAGCTTTTAAAGGGGAATAATTTTGTCATACATGACTTTTGCATAACTTTAACGGTTTACGCTGAAGCTCTCAAAAGAGAAAAGAGCTTCAATTTTGAAATACTCTTCATTTTAATACCACTCCAATTAATTTAACAATGATGATATATAGCTAATAGTCTTCCCCAATAAATACATCACGCCTCATTCCCATAGGGGTAGGCAGAAACAACATCCTTCCACTTGCCACGATCCTTGCATATCTCCCTCGCTTCTTTCATTCTCATTAAACCTTTCATAAAAGTTCGTCAGTTTAGAGTACTCTTGACATGGCCCTTAATTAAAAAGTCCTGGATTTGATCCAGGAATGTTCGCCTTGGTCTTTCCCTTCCAGCTTTCGCATTCACTCTTGACTCATAAATCCTATTTGTCAGTCTTCTTCCATTCATTCTCTCTACATGCCCAAACCATCTAAACATACCTTTCTAACCATAATATACCATCTAACCTAACCGCCCGATTTATTCAATAAATAGGCTATGTAAAACTGAAAGAATTTTTCATTTCTGACCATTAGTTGTAGTCCGAGATTAACGGGTTCAAACAAAGAAAAACTAAGCTTCTTAAATAGACTATCTTAGTAACGCAATAACTTAAAAGCCACTCAACTGATTTCGTTCATCTTTTAATAATATGGGTATGACAGAGTGTCAGTCGAGATGCCGAATGCTGGCCGCGGTATTNGATATTAATTGAAAGGGTGATTAATGAAACTGATGGGAAAATATGGGACGTGCAAGCGGGATTTAGAAGAGGAATGGGATGTACGGATCAGGTCTTTTCTTTACGGTGCATAACTGAAAAATGTTTGGCTAAACACCAAAAAGTTTATTGCGCCTTCGTAGATTTAGAAAAGGCCTATGATCGAGTGGAGAGGAATGAGCTGTGGTCAACGTTATCAACGTATGGGGTGAGCGGTAATCTGATGCAAGCATTGAAGTTTCTGTATGAGGGTTCTAGTGCTTGTGTCAGAATAAACGGGGCGTACATGGAGTGGTTTCCTGTCGAAAAAGGTGTTTTACAGGGATGTGGTGCGTCACCGTGACTGCTCAACCTATTCATTGATAACTATTTGACAGATTTAACAGAAAGTATGTATGGGTTAAGAATGAATGAATTATTTATCAAATATTTACTCTACGCTTATGATCAAGTAATACTTGCGTCATCCGCTAATGAGCTACAGGAGATGCTAAATATTATGAATGAAGCTTTGAAAGGGAAAGGAATGAAAGTGAATGTAAACAAAACGAAAGTTATGCTTTTTGAACGAGATGAATCTATGATGAATGGCAATATTTTGATAGATGGGGAACAAGTGGAAGAGGTGAAAGAATTTGTATACTTGGGATCTAAATTTACAAAAGATGGAACATGTGAAAGTGATATCGAAAGGAGAGTGAATGCAGGGAATATGGTAAATGGTGCTCTGCATGCTTTTATGAATAGCCAGATGGTGTCTCAAAGGGCTAGACTGGCAGTGCATGCTGGAGTGTTGGTGCCAACACTTATGTATGGTAGTGAAAGTTGGGTATGGCAGAAGAATCACAAAAGTAAAATAATTCCGGTAGAGATGAGAGCGTTGAGAAGCATGAGTGGATTAAACTTGAGTGACACATTAAGAAATAGTGTATAAGAAATAAAAAGAAGCGAAGGAGATATGCAAGGATCGTGGCAAGTGGAAGGATGTTGTCTCTGCCTACCCCTATGGGAATGAGGCGTGATATATGTTTAAAATCCCAAAAACAATGATTTTCTTGATTTAAAGATAGAATTTATAATAATAATTGTGTAATGGCTTACATAAGTGCTGCTTTGCAGCTTTAATTGAAAAAGAAGGTAAAGATAATTACTAGGAACGAGAATGATATCATATTTTCAAGGGATATATAATCGAAACTAAACACTAACTCATCAACGAAATATCAAAACAATTCGTCTTAACTTGAATTTCAGCATTCATATTCTTTTCGCAGTACGGACAAAACCGAGTGGAAAAGCTCGTATAATAATAATAATGACATAACATAGCCAGCTGCAATATTCGAGCATTGTGTTCTGGTTATTATTTTCACGCTACCCACATAATACTTAATGTTTATTAATCCCATCGTCTGTTAATCCAAAATACGGTTGACAGACAGAGGTTTATATTGCACTGTTGTAAATATATCAATATTATTAATAAAGGAAAAACAGATGGAAAATTATAAAAATAAAATGTACTTTTTAACCGACTTCAAAAAAGGAGGAGGTTATCAATTCGTCTATTATGTTTGTTACCTCATATCTACCGACTGGATGGACCGATCTTAATGATTTTAATGAAAGGTGGTGCTCGTCATAGGGTTCCATTTTTTTTTTTGTTAAATCCAGTTCTGATGATGGTATCCATGAGAAAACCGGGTAGGTGTTAAATTTGCATTAAGCGTGTGCGCGACAGATGGACGAATAACTCCAGATCACGCCAACCGATTTCGATGATTCTTTCTATATTGGAAAGGATATACTTTAAGGGTTGTTTTGTGATAGTTTGGTTAGGTTCTGGTGATGGATTCCATGACAAAGTAACGGAACTCTTCAATTCTTGGGGGCAAATGAACGATACTCGGCCTTATCTTCTATAGGCTATCCACATATTTGACTTGCCTACCGTACCTTCGGTATGGGCAAGTGCTAGTCGTAGTTAAATATGAAGATCAATGGATCTCCTCAACGGCTTACAGTAAGGGTGCGGTTTATGGCAAAAAATATAACAGTCTGTAATCAAATAGCAATGAGCTTACGTTTGTTGCTGCTTTGAAACACGTTTTAGGTGTACACATATTGAGATAAATTTGTTAGTTTACTTAAGATTCACTTAAAATCAAAAAATAAATAGAAATTTTAACAAAAAAAGCACCCCCTTCCAAACAAACTTACAAATACATTAATATGCTCTAAAAAGTAAGAAATAATTGCGTATTATTTTATAGTGTTCTTCGTATTGTTATATTTGGAGTCGGTGTCGGATGCAACTGTCGCTTTTATAACCAATACTAACTTTATTTTAAACGTTACATTGACTTGCATTATGTTTTAATCTTATTCCACCTCACACAAATACACAGAAATTCTTTACAAAATACAATCAAAGTTCAGAAAAGTAGTATATAAATATAGTTTTGTAATATTTTACTTCTGGAACAATAGGAATCAAGTCCAAACATTTCCATCGCTTAAATAATCTCCAACATTCTAATATACCTATTGTAAATAATTATTTTTGACATATTTCTTAAAACTATGCGGAGGTTAATCTAAAACTGATTGCGATATCTCTCTATCTTTTTTTAAATGATGCCAAAATCCTAAAGATGGATTTTCGAAGACAATTGCACTATGCTGTTTGGGATTGCAAAATATAGAACATTTTACACTTTACACGCGGCTCTTCGTCGCTGATGACTGTGCTTCCACATAATACAGCAGCCTTTCGGGGTAGCTTTAAATATGCTGCCACACACTACTGGAATACGATTCCTTCGCATCTTTGGCGTTCAAGTTAAGCCAAATCATTTAAAATAAAGTGTAAGTGGCACTTATTTCGCATGCACTTCCAAACTTCATAAGCATTTATTATCATCCCTTACTTCCTTGTCATTTTCCACTCCAGTAGACTCTTTTATTATATTTAGTGTATTATATATGTCGGAGGACAGATGTCTGTGGAACGCTGGCGCCATCTATCGGCGTGGACAGAGTCAAGAATTCTAAACAAAAAATTGTGTATTTCACTTTTTTTGCTGTATAAGTGAATGTTATCACGGATATATAAGATGTTATTTAATATATATTGCGACGGTACTGTGACAATTGATGTTTAGAGTTGCACGAGAACCTAATTGATAAATTGCATGTTTTGCTCTTTTTTATAAAATAAATATAGTTTCATTGTCCGCCTTACCACATAACAGTATGCAGTAAGACATAATGCTATGAAAATAAGTGAAATATACCAATTTGGCAATTTCAACTTTTCTAACAGCAAATGCAAACCTAAGTTTCCTCGCCAAAGTCTTAATATTGGCATCCCACCGAAGCCCAGATTCTAAGGTTATTCCTAATAATACTGTAGACGTAATTTTCTTTAGAGGACTATTATTTATTTAAATATTTGTACAAATTTCTGCATTTGGAAAAGTATATTCAACATACTTAGTCTTTGCCGAGTTTAAGTCATTAAACATTGTGAAACAAGTGATAGGGTGCTATATACATCATCAAAATAGTCCTTAATTCTAGCAATTTTAAATAACAAAGACGTGTCATCATCAAATAGTACTATATCACATTTGTCTTTCACATGGCAGGCGAAATCGTTTATATATATTAAGAATAAAAAAGGGCCAACTAATGATCCTCGTGGAACACCCATTTTTACCAGTGATGACGCTACTTTAAAATACCTTTTAAACTCAGTTTTCAGATAAGAACTCAATAAATTAAATGTCTACATTTGACACCATATTTAAAGGGTGAGAGTGTGTTCTTCACAATCAAATGCCTTTGAAAAGTCACCGAATATTCCTAGACTATATAACTGTTGTAGCGTATTAATAAGTATTGAAAAAACCTAAAAAAGGACAATAAACACACTTAATATTTCAACTTCTATTATCACAAAATGAATATAATGGTAGTATTTATTACCTGTGGGTAAAATCCGTCTCTTGTTTGATAGTCGAACACATAAAAGAATGTTTTAGTAGGTCTCCCCGGTCCGTCTTCCTCGGTCGATGTAAGCTTTGGTCCACCACTCAGCAAATCCCCGCTTTGTATGAGAGGAGCTACATACTGGGCATCGGATAATGCAGACACAATCGCATCTCTTGTATTTATTGGATTCTGAAATATAAAACAACCATTAATAGACTAAAAAACAAAGCAAAAACGTCTGCAAACTAATCTGTAATCTGAACTAATATTAGAAAGAGGAATTATTTGTGTTTTTATATGTAAGTATTTTACGTTTTCACATGAAAACTACTGGACCGATTTCAAAAATTTTTTCACCGTTAGAAAGCATTTTCACTGAGCGATATTGGCTATATTACTTTCTCGAAAACAAAAATCTGTTATTGTAGATAGAACAAAAAAATGTTTTACAATATTATAGAACGTACGTATTAATATCTACAAAAAAGTCCAGGATGCCATATGTCCAATTACTGTAGTTATGCCACTATAACTACTTTTTAAGTAGCATAACTACAGTAGTTGGACATATGATATCACAGACTTATTTGTAGATATTAATACGTTCTATAATACTGTAAAACATTTATTTGTTCTATCATCAGTATTTTCCACAGCGCACGCGATGACAGATGTATTGTGACAAATTTTTTCAAACCTTGGGTTGTATTAACGTGTTTTTTTAGGTTTAATTGAAGTTTCCGTTTGAAGTCGTTGTTTCAACGACAACTGTGATTGGTGGAGATAATTTTCGAGTCGGGAGATATTAAATATTTCAAGACGACGAGTCTTTGGGTTTTTATTTGCTTTATGTTTAATTTAATAATTATCCAAATAATTATAGGTTTATTTTTAACGATATATTATACAGCACATATTGAAATAGCCTTTTATAGAGTACATTATATTTGTGGTACGAGATTATGGAAAATAGTATTACTTCATAGTCGTCGTTGTAGCGTGTGTTCTTTAAACTATATATATATTGCAAAAGATGTTTTAAATTTCCTTTTTATAACAATTCTTTTGATTCACTTTCAAATGCGTTCGGTGTTTGTTAATTGTTTTAAGTTCTTCTTTTTACCCCTTTTTATGGGAGAAAGATATATAGAGGATCTATTTATAAATTTTACGCCACAATAACTCTTTCAACTAATACTGTATGTAGTAAAACCACCTAAGCAAATGTCCTCGAGTTACTTTCACGTCCAAATAGGTACGCAGATAAATGTTGATAGCTGTAATAAATAACAGCAATTCACCACCTGACGCTTTGATCAAGATCTGTTCCAATATAAACTTGGAAGTGATAACAAATTGAAGCAATTTTGTTGCTTGTCTGTTGTGAAAAAAATGCCTATTGTTATAAATTCACTGTTTTAAATAGTATTAATATATCAGCACCAAGGGAAAATAGGTAAATATTAAGCAGTCTGCCGTCGCTTTTGCTCCATAAATTATTTGGAGTTTTAGAATGAAACTCCTTATATCATGGGATAAATTGTAATGAAAATGTTACATAATTTAATACAAAAAGCTATAGATTTTCACTTCCTCCACCACCTGTTGACTTAAGGAGTAAGCTAGTGAAATTGTGGCGAGAGCATTACGAAAAGTGTGATCGGCCAAGGTGAAAGTAATAAATTGCAATATTTGTAGAATATATACTCACAAACAAACACTCTATTTCAGACATGTGTTTTAGAGCACTCAAAGTTATAACAAAGACCTTAGCGTAATATAGAAATATGGTAAAATAATAGTTATCTACGAAACATAATAATAGTGATCTCTGAGATCATATCGCTTGATAATATACTAAACTATTAACAAAAGTAACTTAAAACTATGTAAAATTAAACAAACCTCTACCGTTCTTTCCCAGTCGGTGTATTCATTGACAATGGTGTAGAATATTTCACTCAAATGATACGTATAGGAATTTCTAACGTAGGTTCTGAAACAATAGTAGTGGTCAATAAAACTGTTTTAAAACGAAAAAATATCATTCATATACAGCGTGCTGCTAGACCGCTCCCAAAAATAAGGGTACTAATCAGACGTTTGATGATGAGACTGAAAGAACTATCCTTTCAAAAAAAATCATATTTTACAACATTTTATTAGCATTATTTACGCTCTATTATGTTAGTCGGGTCATCGACCTGTAGCTGCAGCTAGGGGCTGCCGCGCAGGCAACTAGAGGTCGTCGACCCGGGCTTTTTCAAGCTATCGTTTCATTTAGCTGTACTAACATGATAGAGCGTAAATAATACTAAGAAACGTTTTAAAATATGATTTTTTATATACAAGGTGTAAGGTGACCGCTCCCAAAAACGAAGACATATGATGTTACTAATGACACGTTTGATGATGACATGGAAAAATCTATCCTGATTAAACTAAATCATGTTTTTAAAACGTTCTACTAGCATTATTTACTCAACTACCTCTAAGTGCCCGCACGCCAGCTCCTAGCTGCAGCTAGAGGTCGTTGACCCGGGCTTTTTCAAGCTATCGTTTCATTTAGCTGTACTAACATGATAGATCGTAAATAATATTAAGAAACGATTTTAAAATATGATTTTTTATACGAGTACACAAGGTATAAAGAGACCGCACCCAAAAACGAAAATAGATGAAAGTACTAATGACACGTTATATGTTTGATGATGAGATGGAAAAAATATTCTTTAAAAAAAAATATATTTTATAACATTTTATTAACATTTTTTACGCTTCTTTATGTTAGTCCCGGGTCAACGACCTCTGATTGCACGCGCGGCAGCCGTTAGTTGTAGCTAGAGGTCGTTGACCCGGGCTTTTTAAGCTATCATTTCATTTAGCTGTACTAACATGATAGAGCGTAAATAATACTAAGAAACGTTTTAAAAGATGATTTTTTATATACAAGCTGTAAGCAGACCGCTCCCAAAAACGAAGACATATGATAGTACTAATGACACGTTTGATGATAAGATGAAAAAAATATCCTTTAACAAAATATTTATTTTATAACATCTTTTACGCTCCATCGTGTTAGTCCCGGGTCAACGACCTCTAGTTGTAAGCGCGGCCCCCGTGCGCTGCAACTAGACGTCGTTGTAATAGATAAACTTTTACAATATAAATTAGAAGCCTTTTTCATAATTTACATATTGTGAATGTATTATGCGGTAAAATGCGGTAGAGATGAGAGCGTTGAGAAGCATGAGTGGATTAAAATTGAGTGACAGAGTAAGAAATAGTGTGATAAGAGAACGTTGCGGTATAAAAGAAGACGTAGTGACTAAAATTGAGAAAGGTATGCTTAGATGGTTTGGGCATGTAGAGAGAATGAATGAAAGGAGACTGACAAAAAGGATTTATGAGTCAAGAGTGAATGCGAAAGTTGGAAGGGGAAGACCAAGGCGAACGTTCCTGGACCAAATCCAGGACATTTTAAATAACGGCCAGGTCAAGAGTACTCTAAACCGACGAACTTGTATGAAAGATTTAATGAGAATGAAAGAAGCGAAGGAGATATGCAAGGATCGTGGCAAGTGGAAGGATGTTGTTTCTGCCTACCCCTGTGGGAATGAGGCGTGATGCTATGTATGTATGTATGTATGTGTTATGTAAGTGAGCCAAAATAAAATTACACATATACACCAGTTTTATGATAATCAATTTTATGTCAAGGAAAAGCATTATTTCGTAGAAATTATTCTGCGAGCAATCGCCTTCCTGTTGTTTTATTATCCCTTAACTTTATGTCACGCGATAAAATATGAATTACGAGAGTGGCACCGCTTTTAACATGTCGCGTGAGGAAAATACAAAGATAAAAGATTAATCTAAATAGATTTATTCCATAAATGCGAAACAAGTTTTGGCACATGACCAACATATATTTTATGTACACATAAGTTACGGCTTCGTTGTGACAATGGTCAGAATACTAGAATCCTTAGCAGACCTCCTAAGTTCAATTCTAGGCAGGGCAAATTACATTATTCAATTTCTTTGGGTACAACCAGCGTGAAAGACATACAGCATCTTCTAGAGTGTATTAGAAATACGAGGGAAAAACAATCACTGATAACTCGCTATGATCTAAATTATATTAATGTTGGTCTACTGCAGAGCATTATGAGTAGTCCAACTTCAGAAATAGCAGTTGAATTTAATAATGTGATCACTGCGGGTTATGTGGTCAAAATTCCTTCATACACTGAAGATTAAAAATCTATAACTAATGAACGTGGTCGCTGACTATGGGCCTCATTCGAAAGCTCAAAGTCAGACAGCGTGCGATAAAGAAGGCTGTGCTTAGAGTTTCTCTACGCGATCAAATAAAAAATGAGGAGATCCGTAGAAGAACCAAAGTCACTGACATAGCCCTAAGAATCACGAAGCTGAAATGGCAATAGGGGCACATAGTCCGACGAACCGATGGACTTTGGGGTTCGAAAGTGCTGCAATAGGGACCCCGCACCGGAAGGCGCAGTGTAAGGAGACCCCCTACAAGGTGGACTGACGACATAAAGAAGGTCGCCGGTAGCTGCTGGAGCCAGGCGGCACAAGATCGGGTACAGTGGGCATCATAAGGTGAGCACCTATGAGGACCTATGTCCATCAGTGGACATTTATCGGTTGAAGTGAGTGAGAGAACTAATAATAAAGCATCAGATAAGATTACAGATAAAGGATAATCTGCCAGCAATAAAAAACACGTCCAAAGTAAAGTTTGTTCACCATTGTAAACATGGAGAAAATATATAAAACACAAAAAATGTTCCTACTCGTAGCCATTATAGACTTAGAAGATATGCAACCCATGTACCCGAAACCAGATTTATTATATGCGAAGTTGGTTTTCAACCACCAAAGTCAGGCGTTCAGCATTAAAGGAATATGTTTGTGGAATTTCAAGTCAATCTGCCACATAGTTTTAGAGATTCCACAGTGAGTTATAGTTATTAATATATATTCCGGATAGGAATATAGAACGTTGTGGTATAAAAGAAGATGTAGTGACTAAAATTGAGAAAGATATGCTTAGATGGCGTGGGCACGTAGAGAGAATTCATGAAAGGAGACTGACAAAAAGAATTTATGAGTCAAGAGTGAATGGGAATGTTGGAAGGGAAAGACCAAGGCGCACGTTTCTGGATCAAGTCCAGGACATTTTAAATAAGGGCCAGGTCAAGAGTAATCTCAACCGATGAAAGTGTATGAAAGAAGAGAAGGAGATATGCAAGGATCGTGGCAAATGGAAGGACTTGGTCTCTGCCTACCCCTATGGGAATTAGGCGTGGTGCTATGTATGTATATTTGTAGGAATATATATTCCGAATTTAAAGTAAATTGGGCAAAATAGTTTTCGAGATCTGGAAGTGTTTCTTTTCCAAGTTTTTCTGTTAATAATTATTCTGTAGTTCATGATGGGGATGTATCCAATAAATCAATGGTCATCAGAATCAGTTCAGCCGTCAGAAATTCTGTTATTATGTCAATAGAAATACCAACCTTAACATACGATCTCTTTTGTCTGGTTCAATGCCATTTTGTATATCGTGTGCTGAGAACTTCCAAAGTGCTTCACAAGTGACAACCCCAAACAACAAATCATACTTATTTTGAAACAAACGTCTCCCACTATCACTTCTTTTGATGTGAAAATTATTTTGGTTCATATTATTTAATGGTCCAAAGCTAGGAAAGTCCGAACTTGAGTGCATCGTCAAAAAGTCCTTAGAAAAATCTGTTTTTATAACAACACCATCTACTGATGGCCCAAAAGCAGTTAAAAAGTTTGGTGGGGATATGTCGATTGATAATAACTCTTCTATAGTTGCATCCCTTAAGCAGTCTACTATAACTTCGTGGTCTCTTGCTAAGTCTTCTGGTATTGTGCAGTTCATATGTTTAGCCATTTTTAAAGAATAATATACTGGATCGTCTACTATTGCCCAAGAACTTAACGCTGAACCTGACAGAAGTATAGCACGATGGAAAAGGCCTGAAAAATACTAAATACATTAGTTGAGCTATACAATTATTATAATTTAAAGCTCTTCTTACTTAAGTTTACGTGCCATTAAAATACAATATATACTATAATATTATGAATAAGCTGTAATTAATTTCTCGCTCGTCTTCTATATTTCACATGTTAAAACTCACTCGTGTTAGCTTTATTAGTATGGATTTTAATCAGAATATATCTCACGTAATATATATTAGCTTAAAGTGCTTCATTTAATATAACATGTATTAATTAACGAGAAAATGAAATCTTACTGACTTGAGATTTTGCAGTGACTCTTTTTGTGATGCAAACATTAATTAAGACCAGTTTTCTCAATCTTCCCAAGAGATGAACTATGCTAGTTTTGGATATAGAGTTTTTCATGAAAATTAACAAGAACTAAATATCGATGGTGTAATCGTAAGAATAGTTCTTTTGCTAGCAGAAATCCCGCGATCGATTGACGGGATGGATTTAGGATCTTATTAAACCTACATTAATTGCAAAACAATTGAGGAAACAGGAGCATAGAAAAATTCTAAAGATATAACGTCTTATCAGCTTAACATCTTAGGCTTCTATCTTCAAAAGGTTAATAATGCTTTGAGTTAATGTCAGGTTGAACTAGCAACAGTTCTGTTCCGGGAGAGCACCCAACCTTTTGAGATAGGCCCATGGATTCATGTTAAGAATCATGGGTTCCAGTATTGTGATTATCGTGAGCATTTGCCGTAAATTTTGCTTATCGGTGTAGTAAAATGTAATGAGGAAAGCGGTGCAAAGGAAACACCCTGAACATGAGATTCCAAGTCGTTCTTTGAAATCAACATCAGTGGCATCAGTGACATCAGTGGCAACACTGGAAGTAATGTGACAAAACCTACCTTTGACGACTCAAAAGTGCTGTAAAGGCCCATTTGAATAAAGACATTTTGAATGTGAATAAACATATCCCTAGAGCAGTTCTAGATACGTAGGAGCTGACTACTCAGCAGTGGATTTGTACTCTTCCTAAAACCTTCTTTTTTATGAGTGAGAAAGCCTGTGCTCGTCAGTAAGACGTACAAGGCTACTGCTAAGTAATCCTCAGAGCACTTCAAAAACTGGTTTGATTGGATCTGGAAACTTTCCCAGAGAGGGGTCGATGAGAGATGAAGGTGGCTTCTGTATCGTCGTTCCAGCGGAGAACCTAAAGCCACTTGTTAAAGTACAGAGGCCAAGTATCGACGGGATTTCGGTGGTTTGAAGCTTTCGGTATCTTTGGAAGATTTCTCTTATTTAAAAAAAAGGTTATTATTTACCTGTCTGTAAGGCTTATTAAAGAATATACGTACCTGGCATCACAGTGGGTGATATCATTAGAAAATTAATGCAAGCAGCACCAGATCCGTGACCCATTAAGGTTATATTTGTTGGATCACCGCCAAATAACGCGATGTTTTGTTGGACCCAATGCAAAGCTGCTATCTGATCCATCAGTCCATAGTTGGCAACCCTGGCCTTCAAATGAGGTGATGGATTCGCGTTGAGAAAACCTGAGAAATATATTCAGAAGTTTGATTTCAACGGCACATATAATGTGGTAGAGCGTCAAATTTTTCACTTCCAAAAGGAAATTCAATTTCGTATTCGAAGCGGGTTCTGACGAAATATTACTTCGGCTATTTTATTATGTATTGAATTGGGATATAACATTAGATTATTATTCTTTTCCCGCGACTTTACACGCGTTAGAAGTTGCCATAAACAGATACGTATAAAGTTCACCGTATGCCTTTTATTCTAAATATCTTTTAAGACCAGGTTAACTGGCTTCCATCATCACATTGTATTATTACTTACCATGAACGTTAATAACATCTTTTCTTTGCTGATGTCTACTATTTTATAACCTTAATTCATTATTTTAAGAATAGTTTAACAATAATCCCATTAATTCAAGAATAATAGATCTGCAAGGTTTGAAGCAAGTCAAATAAGTGAAAAATTGGTAATCTCCCAGTAAAAGTCCCTCGAAAATTGTTTCGGCTGCTTTCTAAATTAATCAGAACAAACAGATAGATGAATATTAAAACAACCTTTCCTCTATATTCGTTATAACTGTCATATGTATTAACCGAGAAGATGTTAAATTGAAAATACAATAAGATACTTTAATTATTTATTAGATAGACTTCATTAAGTACGGATTTATCTATAATCTCAAGAGATATGGAACTACATTACGGGAACATCTAATACAAGTTAATAATATAAATAAAGTCAGATTTTAAACATAATGTATCTTAATCTAATAAAGTGCTGCGAGGAAAAGTTTCTCAGCACGTTTAGAGTTTTCTGCTGAGAAATATCGCAGCAAAACGCTGCGACGTGTATTTTTCGCTGAAACGAGTTGAAAACCACCAATTCCGGTAAACTCGATTTGAAAATCTCCGCATTTTATTTATTGAATCACAAACAAAATGGAAAACTCTCCAGCAGTAAGACTCAATAGCCATCCTATATTACGAAGGAAATACTATTTATTCGAATGGCATAACATATTAATATGAAAACGATAGTTATATATTATATAATATTATAAAGAGGAAAGATTTGCATTTTTATACGTAACGACTAAACTCAAAAAGAAAGATACATTATCACTGAGTAACATAGGCTATATTTAGTACTAGATTACTATAGAAATCTTGAGAAATTCCTATTAAAACCAACCGAAGGTGAAAAAAAATTAGCCATAAAATGTCTTTCATCGCATACGCTGTGAAGAGTATTAATGATAGGACAAAAATTGTTCGACAAAATTATAAAATATATCAATATCTACAAAAAACTTCGCGAGACCTAGCTATTGTAGTTACGTCATTATAACTACTTTTTTACATTTAACAAATTGATAGAAATGCCGTTCAAAATCAGACCGTGATGTGTATACCATTTATAAATTCTTATCCAAATGAATAATTTAATATTCAAGACTGTCTCAGTACCTGATGATTACTTTTTGAAATATTGAAATCGGATATTCCATTCAAAATATATCAAGAAATTTAAATAAAAATACATGCCGGCGGCAGCCCCCACGCAGCGCATCGAGTAACTAACTCGACGGGAGAGGAGCAGTGCGGGAGAAGGGGGTGCACCATTACGAACTAGGTAGCCGGTCGGCTCCTTACGCAGTGGAAATTTCTAGATTTTTTAACACATTTTTATGCTTCACTTAAAAAGTTCTTTTCAAAGATACTTAGTTTTAGTATTAGGAATCACACTTTTTCATAATATTCGTCAATTTGTGGTCGTTTTAATTATGATGTGTATAACTTAAATGTCTGTACCTATTTATATCTACCCGTGCGAAGCCGGGACGGGCCGCTAGTATATTATAAAACAAAAACCTCTGCTACGTTTGTATTTTTATGTTTTCTATTTTGTAGTGTTTTTGGGTACCATTATTAATAATTTAGGCTAATCTTAATCTTAATCGTGGCAATAAGACAGCAACTTCTATTTTATTCAATGAGATATTTGCATTGTTTCACTGCAAACCTTCTTTTGCATTTATAATATAAGTAAGGATTGCTATTTAAACCTTAAGTAAAATTTTAAATGTTATCATTTGTATCGAATCAGGCTATAGGTTTTAAGCTTCCAGCTCTAAAAATGACGATACTTCCATCTCTTACAGCCCTTTTTTCCCATTAAAAAGTAAACATATATCTTTTCTCAGGCACACAGCGACTCTAGAGACTACCTGTGTGCCTGATTGCCCTAAACCATCCTACACTTACACATATAATAATCAGGGTAAGCTGTGGTGCGAGCTCTGCGACAGAACCTTCAAAAGTAAATGATGATGATGTCATATCATTTGATGCATTAAAATACTTCATGTAATATAGAAATTTCAATTTAATCTGTTATTTGTGCGAAGCCGAGACGAATCGCTAATACATCTATATAATAATACATGAAGTAAAAGCTTTGTATATTAAGAAAAAGAAAGGTTATGGTGGTATCTCATAATGTTAGCATTGATCCGAAAATTAGAGTTTCTAGCCAAATACTGGAGAAAGTAAGTAACGCCCCATTAAAGTCTCACTGCTGGGTGCAGGCCTCCTCACTCCGAGGAGCGAGGATTTTTAGAGCATAGACCCATCACGTTGCTCCACTGCGGATTTGCAGGCATAGCACACAAGTGCACCCTCTATTCCTTCACTCTCATAGTCCCATGTGAAGGGAATCCGACACGACCGGAGAGAGATCAGGCGCAGGACCAACGGCTTACCGTGCTCTTCGAGGCACGGAGGTGGATAAAACCTCCAAATACCCAACTTCGGGCAAATATTGATAAAATCTAAATAGAAAACTCAATATTAATTTTTGATTTGGGGACTCGAACCCAGGACCTCATGTCTGTAGTCAAACATCCTAACCACTAGATCAATGAGGCAGTTGAGAGAGAGTGCAGATGATTAAATATATAGGATTTGGTTGATTGAGGAATGGGATAGTGAAGCTGAAATCAAAACCCGAATAGAAGTCGCCCGTAGTGCTTTTCAAAGGATAAAAATGTACTTAATACCTTAAAATGACATTACTCAAATTCCTTCGTTGTTGTCATGTATGTCAGATGCGACTCGATATGCGAGACGATAGAATAGGATTTCAGAAAATGTTTAGAAGCATTTCAGATGTGGGCCTATTGACGCATGCTCAAGATAAGCTGGACCCATTAAATTGCCAACGAAGAGATCTTGCAACGAATGGATTGTCAGCGGGAAATTGGGAAGACTGTTAAAGAGAAGAAGGTTGCGTAAGTGGGACATTTTCTGAGATATTGCAGATACGAACTCTTACAATTAATAATGATGGGCAAAGTGGCTGGCAAGAGGCGTATTGGCCACAAGAGGAAGTCCTGGTTGCTTAACACCAGGGAGTGGATTGGGATCGTGGGTGCCGCTCAACTATTTAATCTTGCGAGGGATAAAGTTGAACAAAGCCATACATTTCTTGAGCCTTAGCAATCTTCGAAAGTAACTTGTCTAGAGGCCCTGATGTTATACGTAATTTTGTTGATTTTTTCTTTTATACAAACCTTCTCCTGACTATAGCAAACAGAACAACAAAAGAATTCTAAAAATTGATCC
Organism: Elymnias hypermnestra; assembly: GCA_015832385.1. Classification (NCBI taxonomy): domain Eukaryota; kingdom Metazoa; phylum Arthropoda; class Insecta; order Lepidoptera; family Nymphalidae; genus Elymnias; species Elymnias hypermnestra. The sequence goes on along the minus strand of JACTOM010000926.1, from coordinate 1,334,846 downwards.
GAAATGACGGCGTAATATCGCGACATAGGGAAAAAGGGACTCATTTTTACAAAAATTGATTATTGCAACAATTGTTTTTGAGTATAGTCTTTGACTGTAGAACCTTAATACATACATAGCATCACGCCTTTTTCCCGTAGGGGCAGGCAGAGACCACGTCCATCCACTTGCCACGATCCTTGCATATCTCCTTCGCCTCTTTCATTCTCATTAAACTTTCCATAAAAGTTCGTCGGTTTAGAGTCGTCGTCGTCGTCGTCGTCATCGTCGCTTCAACCGATGGACGTCCACTGCTGGACATAGGTCTCACGAAATGATGCTCGAAAGGCCTGTTCTTGCGCCGCCTGGCTCCAGCGGCTACCGGCAACCCTTCTTATATCGTCGGTCCACCTTGTGGGGGGGTCTTCCTACATTGCGTCATCCGGTGCGGGGTCGCCATTCCATCACCTTCCGGCCCCAACGTCCATCGGTTCGTCGGACTATGTGCCCCGCCCATTGCCACTTCAGGATCGCAATTCTATGTCGGTGACTTTGGTTCTGTTACGGTTCTCCTCATTTCTGATTTGATCGCGTAGAGAAACTCCAAGCATAGCCTTCACCATCGCACGCTGAATGACTCTGAGCTTCCGAATGAGGCCCATGGTCAGCGACCACGTTTTAGAGTACTGTTATAAAATGTCCTGGATTTGGTCCAGGAACGTTTGCCTTGGTCTTCCAAAAATCATAACTTTCGTTACATTCACTTTCACTCCTNTATGTGCCCCGCCCATTGCCACTTCAGGATCGCAATTCGTAAGACTATGTCGGTGACTTTGGTTCTGCTACGGTTCTCCTCATTTCTGATTTGATCGCGTAGAAAAACTCCGAGCATAGCCCTCTCCATCGCACGCTGAGTGACTCTGAGCTTCCGAATGAGGCCCATAGTCAGCGACCACGTTTTAGAGTACTGTTATAAAATGTCCTGGATTTGGTTGAGGAACGTTTGCCTTCCAAAAATCATAACATTCGTTACATTCACTTTCACTCCTTTCCTTTTAACAGATGATGCATATACCTTAACAAAGTTCAAACTTTTAATTGAATAAATTATGGTCGATTTCGACCACTGTGTGACCACTTACAAAAGGAACGTTTCTCTGGTCTATTCTTATACATATATATATCTTCAGTAAATACATTTGCTTTTCATTTTCAACCCTATTTGCATTTATAATGTGCACGGATAACTCGTTCAGACGCTTCAAAGGGCACTTTAAAAATTCGATGCAAATTGAATATCAATATGAAAACGTGAACGGTGAGTTAATGTAGACAGCTTTATAGTGTTAAAAAGACAATATTTAAAATGCATTTATAGTGTATTTCGTTTATTTCCATATGTTAGACTTTAGATAGTTAAGTGACAACACTGATAGCTCTGAAATGTTGGGAGATATTGAGTAATAACGTGGCAACACTTAAAAATACCAAAAACATTATGTTTTATTACGAAATGTTATACGAGGTAACTTTAACGATTAAAACAATTTTGTGTAGATGATCTTCTTAGTTGCCTTGTTGTAATAATAATAGCTAATAAAACCCTTGCTCGTCGGAGTGAGGAGGCCTGTGCCCAGTAGTGGGACGTTAATAGGCTGCTACTTAACTTAACTTAATAATAATAATTTTTATTCAATCACATGGATCATATGTATTAATAACAATAAACTTAGCCTAATATTAGTACACTAACCTACTTAAAATTAATTTTCCTACTTAGTAACAGCCTTGATTTGTCAGTACATGCACTATAAACCAATGGTTCAAGTACCAGCAATCCAGTCTGTCAGCAAATGCCTTTAGAACCCTGCGCACCAGGGATGCACCCCGTTTGCGGATGATAGTGTAGAAACAGTCTACACCGGCCCCAGTGAACATACCTGAAGCGCTGCAGAAGCGAGACAGCCCCATCATTATATCTGCATCTTCCTTCAGATCAGAGAATACAACATGGCCGAAGTATTTAAATCGGAACACTCTATTTAATGGAGTACCGTAAAGTTTAGCAGGTGGTATGGTCCCGGGCGGGTGGTATGGTTGTTGTGTAGTTGTTTTAAAGATAATTAGTGTTAAATTGTATAAATTCAATTTGTGTAGTAGTTCTTCTCACATTAACTTAAAACTTTTATTCTCTCCCCTGTTTTAAAATACACAACTTGTACTATACTAATAATTACTTCACTATTTGAATATAAAGACTTGAGAGACTGTCTACACAAAATTGTTTCGCTCGTTAAAGTTATCTCGTATTGCATAACATTTTGTTATATTGCACAATGTTTTCGGTAATTTTAAGTGTTGCCACTATATTACAGAATAACTCCCAATATTTCAGAGCTATGAGTATTGTCAGCCAACTATCTATAGTCTAACACATAGCATTATACCTTACGGCATATAGTTATGATTAAAGGCCCATACGTGTATATTAATTCAAATTCAAATATATTGAATAAAATTTTATATAACTTCTTTTAATACAAGAAATAAAGACAAACTTGTAATGCCAAATTATAATGTTAAAGATCATTTAAGCGATAAAAATGTTTGAAATTGATTCCAGTTGCAAACAGAAGCAAAATATTATAAATTGTAGCCTATGCAATTATATTTAAAAGAATAACCGCTGAGTTTTCTTCCCTACGGAATCGAATCACAAGGTTTTCAAACAGAATTAAAAAGCTAGCTTCTAATGTTAAATGAAGTGATTATTTACCTAATACTCCCAGTCTGTAGTTTAATGTGACAACAATGAGGTCTGTGTAGCTGGCAAGGACAGCACCGTCATATGGATTTGCTGAACTCAAAGAGTAGCTGTCTCCATGTATATACACCAGAACTGGCAATGCTAGCTTCGTCTCATCCACTGAAATAAAGATAAATTCTAAAACACGTTGTATCTAAATATACAACAAAAAAAAATTTGCGTGTGTACAAAGTACACATGTCAGAAGTGAAACTTCTTTGTCAGAGTAATTTTTGAGTCTTGGGTATATTTATATAAATGAAAACTTTAGCTTTCCGGGACTTAGAGGAAGGGAAAAAAGGAAGATATGGTAGAAATTTTATGAATTTAATCGTCAATAAAATATAAAGCCTCGAAAATTAATACAAATAATTTATTGAAATCTTAAATGACGAATTGTTAATAAAAATGCCACGTGTTTTTGTCAATATTTGAAATGATTATTTAAATTTTATGAAGAATCCCTATATTATACCTATATTAAATTATTAAATGACGAATGGCAAGTTAAAATACTAATGTTATTTGTAAATATTAAAACTACCTAACCTTCAAACGAATTAGCATAATAAACGCTGCTCATTTTCGTGACGCTAATCACACGTTCCGCACCCGTAAAAATTTTACCCTCATACGACTAAAAAAGATTCAACAACAATCCAATTCTCTGTACCCCAAAGCAAGCAAATGCGATGGATTTAGACCATTAAAAGTTGTGATTGACTTGAAATTTTGCAATGTAGTGCAATGGTCACTAAGTACGGATATTCCATGTTCTCTTAGGACCAGGAACTACTCCAGGGGAATACATAGTATTCAATAGTGTTACACTTTTTAACAACACAAATTTGAATTCGATAGATAATATGTCCTCAAAATACGATCGTGAAATATTTACAAAACATTGCTGCTTTCGTATTGCGAAAGAAGAAACCCAACAGCCAGGTTATTTGATGCAAAAGATCCGATTTCATTTCCAATATTTTTGCCAACAATACCTTCTAACCCCTGATATTTCCTACCCCATAGGTCCTGTATTAATATGAATTGTACTATAACTTTGTTTAATTTGATTTGATTTGATTTAATACTTTAATCTTTGGGAAAAAAAGCACCAAAAAATCTACTTGCTCTTTATTTGCATTTAAAAAAGAGACTATTTTAATAATGGATCTATTTTTATTAACAATAAAGGACCTCTTAATTATGTAACGAGCCCTTAGAGATCTAATGTGGGTTGATTTGACGTCTTGAATAACGTGATCACGTGGGTGACATAATAGCAAATGATTCGTCTAACGACAAGCACCTGCTAACAATGGACAATTTGCTTAATGGCTTACTATTATGTCAAGATCTAATAAGTAGGTTTAGTAATGGGGAATACATATTTCATATAAAATAGTAGATTGATGCAATATAAACATTTACAAGTGACACGCGGGTATATCCCTCCTAAAAACACGAAATCTCCGAAACTAAAGGTATGATTGACTTAAAGGATATAGACATGTCTTTCGGAAAGCAGACGGTTTTGCCCATATTTCTACGATATCGAAAACTACGTCGGAAACACCGCGAAGAATCTCTGAATGGGCTTAAAGGTGTTCTCCAAGGCACTGAACTAGAACACACTGCCAAATTTGTAACTTTGGGCAAAGACAGAGATTTTCTTTAGGGAAAACCAGATTTAATTTTAATTTTGGATTCCCAGAAATCAAACCCATGACCTCGTCAACTGTAGCTGAAAAGGCTGGCAGCTAGACCAATAACTCAATTTAAAGTATTTCACATGTGAGAAAGCGAGATGCAAAATCACTTATATTTGGGGTATTCCGTATTTTTTGGTTTCAAATTGATATTACTCTTATAATTTTGATTTTTATTTCACATGCCTTTTAAAAACAATCGAAATTTTTATCTCGATTGTTTCGTATTTTTATTGCGATTGTTTTTCGAAGTCGTTGATAAATTGCTTTTGCAGCTTATTTTTACAGTTTATACAATTTACATTTTTATCAACTAACTTTTGTATGATAGAGGTCTCATTTTTTAAGTTTCATTATACAATATATTTTTGTATTTAATAATTGCATTATTAACACTTTTTTTGTTAATGAAACTATAAAGAAAATACTTGCTGCTACAAGCTTTTGCGTATTGGTTATGTCAAATATGTTTGTAATAAGTATATCTTAAAAAAACCTATTTTATTTATGAATTATATCTTAGTGTACTCGTGAAACACTCATATTATCATATATATTAATAGCAACAATACTTACTTTGCAAAGGCGCAAATATATTCAAGTAGAGACAATCTTCGCTTTGATTCTTAAGATAAGGCATCAGTCTTTTTAAATAATCTAATCTGCCTTTAGGCATTTTTTCTAAAAGGATACGCTCGTCGTCTAAATCCAGTAACTTCTGAGGACAAGATGGCCCCGGTAGGTCGGAGATACGAACGCCATCCCAAGGCGACGGCGTACGTGTCGGGCTGAATCTAAAACATGAAATCTTAATTCTATTTTTGGAGAATCCAATGTGTTTATAAAATGTACAATAGAATGTGAAGAACTACAGAATGTAATCAATAATTATATAACAAAAGAGTTTCAAAGGAGAAAACAGTTTTTGAGTAGCTTAAAAACAAAATATTAATCAACCAAATAGGCCTAACGAGGTCTTTTATATCATCAATTGAGCTTGTTGGTAATTAATCCAACAGTGGTTAGATCTACCTTTCCAAGGAAAGCGTTGCATAGTTTTGGGATAACTTGAAATCAAAATCATCTTATTCTTTAATTCAGAATCTTCAATAAGTCTTTCCATTTGTAAATAATCTACCACCTATTTCAGAAATTAATTCTAATTAGGTGAAACCGGCAAGAAATTTCATAGTTACGCTTTCAAACATCGTCGTCGTCGTCGCTTCAACCGATGGACGTCCACTGCTGGACATAGGTTTCACGTAATGACGTCCACAAGGCCCGATCTTGCGCCGCCTGGCTCCAGCGGCTACCAGCGACCCTCTTTATATCATCGGTCCACCTTGTGGGGGGTCTGCCTACACTGCGCCGTCCGGTGCGGGGTCGCCACTCCAGCACCTTCGGGCCCCAACGTCCATCGGTCCGTCGGACTATGTGCCCCGCCCATTGCCACTTCAGGTTCGCGATTCGTAGGGCTATGTCGGTGACTTTGGTTCTGCTACGGATCTCCTCATTTCTGATTTGATCGCGTAGAGAAACTCCGAGCATAGCCCTCTTCATCGCACGCTGAGTGACTCTGAGCTTCCGCATGGGGCCCATAGTCAGCGACCACGTCTCAGAACCGTAGGTTATCGCTGGTAACACGCACTGTTCGAAGACTTTGGTCTTTCTTCTTTGACCAAAGTCTTTCAAACATAGTTTTTTATAATTTTACAATGTGTAAGATGTATGATCCTTATTTAGCTAGGGTTATTAAAATCCAACCTTTTTTATTTTTTAAATAATCATCAAAATTTTAATAACCTTCCTGTGTAAGATTTAAACTAAGCTAAATTGACTCACTTTCTTTTTTCTTTATTATTATTTTTGTAACTTTATAGATGTTATGCCAGTTTTTATAGACATAAGTTTTATGATGCGTACGGTCTTAATTGGATCATACATAAGAAACTTTACGTGATTGATATATGTGCAGTTGGTAATCTTAAAAAAAAACTCACCTGTTTGATCCCACTGGGGGCGTAGCATACGGAACACCTAGAAAAACTTCGAGCGGACTTAAATATCTGTGTTCATCCATAGCCAAGACTATCCCCTGTAATTTCCCATATTTAGTCTGAACTATCCTATTACTTATTCTAAACTTAACATTAGATCTGGGGATTGGATTAGATGGATTTAAATAATATCTTTTATAGTCGCCATAGTCACTGTAACTATTTCTATCGTGGTTATAAAACTTTGCATGATATTCTTCATTATAATACGGATTTTTATCTGAATTGACATTAGTATATTGTTCACCAGAATTGATTTCGTCGTGGTCTTCGTATTCCTCGTTTGGAGAGTCTTTTTGCACATTGATATTGAAATTATTAATAGCACTAACTTTATCACTATTTTGGTTCATATTTGTTGTATTAGAGTTAGCTACCTTTAGTGATATAAAAAATACGAACAGAAACGAGTATAAATTAAAACAAACAAGTTTCTCATTGAACGGTTTGCTTTTGTCATTATTTATTTTACGTTTATCATATTGCCGCATCTCGTTTTTAGTCCGTGCTTTATGGAACTGTCCGAATAGACACATATTTCGTCATGTTATCATTTTGTTTTTGAATTTATCACTGTGTTCATCCATTCGACGCTTCAAATATTTCGTGCAGCATCTGAAACAAATACAAATCATGTTTTATAGTGTTATACGACATCATGTTTAAATTATGCACGTAAATTTATTAAAAGAGAACAAAAACATTGTAGTTTTGATGTATTTCTTTGGGAGTATTTGGAGCTCCGTATATAGTGACTGTGATTGGGAAAGATGTCACTTTATTAATTTCGTCAATCGTGAATAAATTTGGAAATATCGTGATTTGTGAGTGAATTTAATGGTCTAAAATCATCTCCACATTTCTCATGTACACGGATTTGGGAACATCAATTTGGAAGTTTCAATGTCTATAACGGACGTAGGCCAAAACGACCTTGTATTTTACATATATGTCGGAGAAAAGCATAATTCCCGCCGACATCGTCATTTTTAGGGTCCATATTTCAGTGTCCAATTTGTGGGCTTCGATGGGTAATGTTGGTGCAATCAATCACTAAGTTAATTAACTCAGATTATAATACGTAATTATTTATGTTAATGATTGTTTACGATATCAAATTACCCAAACAAATTAACAGTAATAGAATCGCACGACAGTTTCAACAGTCGAGCATTCTGGCAGATTGTTACTCGAAAACTGACGAGAACGCCATCGGCCTGTGACTCATTGGCTCTGTCCAGCGCTGATAGATGGCGCTGGCGTTCCATACACCTAAATATGGAACTTCAACGTCATTTGATGCTTATTTTACTTAGTTGATAGCAGAAGTCATACTTCACGTTCTCTCGTTTAAAAAAATGAATTTTCGAAAGAAGCAAAATGATTGTGACCTAAAACATAAACTATTTCTTATGTATCCTAAAAATCTTAAAAACGTTTCTGTATATTTCAGAGTTCATTGCTTTCAAACACTCTGATAGTTATTTTTATGTATTACTAGCTGTTTTACTCGAACTTCCTCGTGTTATTCCGGATCCATTTTTCTTAAAGTAATCTAAGTACTTCTTTTAATAATTATTTGCAAATGAAAGTCCTATTATAATCAATAACAGAAACTAGCAGGAACTTTTGAAAGTAAAAATATTCATTCTAATTTATTAGGTACTAGCGGCCCGTCCCGGCTTTGCACGGGTAGACATAAATAGGTACAGATATTTAAGTTATGCCAAGTCAAGTCGTCGGGGTTGGCAGCGGAATCTCTTCCGGAATATTCTTAGTACCCCCTGCCCCGCCGTTACCATAACCGCTGCCAGAGCTAGGAATAGCGGGGCTGCCGGGGACTGGGGGCCATTGCTACCTTGTCGTAGTCATATATTTCGTGGATTTCAACACAGTTTCAACAGTCGACAGCTCCGGCGGGCGGTCACTCCAAGACTGGAGAGACGCGCGCCGGATTGTCACTATTGACTCTGCTCCACGCCGATAGACAGATGGCGCTAGCGTTCCACAGACTATTGCACTCCGACACAGCGTTCCACAGACTAAAGAACTTCAACACAGCGTTCCACAGACTACAGAACTCCGACACAGCGTTCCACAGACTATAGAACTCCAACACAACGTTCCACAGACTATTGCACTCCGACACAGCGTTTCACAGACTATAGAACTCCAACACAGCGTTCCACAGACTATTGCACTCCGATATATAGATCGATAATACATAAATCATATCCACAAAATGGATCTTAAATTAAGCTTTCAGTCTTCTGTTAATGTACCATTAAAGAAATATAGAGGTGATTTTATTTCAGCAACATTCTGTTGTAATGGTGAAACTTAGTTCTTTAATAGAGTTCGGTGAAGTTTTAACATATTTCGCTGGAACATGTAAATTAATTTCGAAGAATTTCGCAATTTACGTTACGGAGAAAGTGTTATAAAATAAGAAAACTTTGCGTGTAGATGAAAGAGGGTGGGATCAGTAGATTACACGTCGCTACAAAAAAATATTGGTCCCAAAGTTTGTTTTATGATTTTTCGGTTAATTGTACACATAAACGAAAAGAAAATACCTTTTTTTGATTTAAACTTTATAGATTTTGTGATATGGAATTGTGTAATAATAAAACGACGTTTAGTAGTTATAGTCGTAAAATTATTTTATCTATTTAAAAAAGCAAAAGCAAGTATTTTTTCGTCTAATTATAATCTAAAAGTAAGACAATGTACCCATTACAGAAAAAGAAACAGAAACAGGAGTTTTCACAGCCTTGCAATGGTTTTTGGATTCGCTTGCAAAAAGGTCCAGGATTCAATTCCTAACAGGGTAAAATTAGGCAATTACGTTTTCTAATCTGACTCTGGAATTTTTGCCAACGACTTGTTAACACTCTACTGACAAAGCTGTTCAGCAGAGGTAAATAAATTATTACCAAATTTCCAAGCTACCTTAAACTGTGTCATAACTAACCACCAGGTGAGACCATAAACAATCACCATCCTGTCAGAACAAACACAAATTACTAGAAGAAAATAAAAAGTGTGAAAAATTGGAGTGTTTTTTATGAAGATAAGAGTGTAATAATTATGTCACCTAGAAGTTAAAGGCTATTCTGGAATGGTATTTAGCATACATATGCAAGAGGGCCCTCAATATGATGGAAAGGGACAGGGCCGGGAGAGGACGACCAAAAGTGTGGGTCAACTGTGCGCATATGTGTGTAAGGGTTGTGAATGTAGTAATGACAGCTGATAGAGTGAAATGACAAAAGGAAACATGCTGTGCCGAACCCACCTAGCAGGATAAGGGCAAGGAAATGCAGCCTCACTCCGAGGAGCTAGGGTTTTTAGAGCATAGATCCACCACGCTGTTCCACTGCGGATTGGCAGGCATAGTACACAAGTGCACTCTCTATTCCTTCACTCTCATAGTGTGATGTGATGATATTCCAACACAGCCGGAGAGAGATCGGGCGCAGGACCGATAGCTTAACGTGCTCTCCGCGGCACGGGGGTGGATCACGCCGCCAACTTCCCAACTTCGGGTAAATATTGAGAAAATCTTAATTGAAGTCTCAATATCCAGGACCTCACGTCTGTAGTCGAACATGCTAACCACTAGACCAATGAGGCAGTCAAATGAGTAATATTTCAAGGTAATCTGACCTTTTGAAGTAGTAAAAAAATTCGTTGAAAGATTCATAAACTTACAAGCAAAGCTAACGTGTGTTAAAAAGTAAACAGGCTAATTGAAGCATCTTTTATTCGACAGAAGACAGTATAAAAAATGGATGAAAATTTTATCTTCTCTTTATGACCGTACGCGCAATTTCACCGATATTTTTGTTTTTCAAGAACAAATAGGAGAAAACATTGTATGACGAATATTTGACTACAGAATTTTTCAACGGAATATCCTCGAGCTTAATCAAGTGTTTATTATTCTGACCCAAATATGAAAGGTTGTTTTGAAGGTACCAAGTTGTTAACAACTCGTTAGGGGCGAGTTGAAAAACACGAGACGTAGGAGTTTTATATTTACAGATTCATGTTTATCTTATCTTAGAAATAATAAAATTACCTAACTAACCCTGAATGAGAATTACATTAGCAAATGTACCTACGGAGACATTCGATCAGGACTACGCTTTTATTTTATTCATTTTTTAAGCAAAGAATGTCCAAAAATATTACTATTTAGTTATTAGAGTAGACAGCAACTTACAGCTTTAAATCTAAATAAAAAAATACTTAACGAAGATAGACATCGTCGTCGTCGTCGCTTCAACCGATGGACGTCCACTGCTGGACATAGGTCTCACGTAATGACGTCCACAAGGCCCGGTCTTGTGCCGCCTGGCTCCAGCGGCTACCGGCGACCCTCTTTATGTCGTCGGTCCACCTTGTGGGGGGTCTCCCTACACTGCGCCGCCCGGTGCGGGGTCGCCACTCCAGCACCTTCGGGCCCCAACGTCCATCGGTCCGTCGGACTATGTGCCCCGCCCATTGCCACTTCAGGTTCGCGATTCGTAGGGCTATGTCGGTGACTTTGGTTCTGCTACGGATCTCCTCATTTCTGATTTGATCGCGTAGAGAAACTCCGAGCATAGCCCTCTCCATCGCACGCTGAGTGACTCTGAGCTTCCGCATGAGGCCCATAGTCAGCGACCACGTCTCAGAACCGTAGGTCATCACTGGCAACACGCACTGTTCGAAGACTTTGGTCTTCAGGCACTGAGGGATATTGGACGAAAAAGTCTTCCGGAACTTCCCGAACGCTGCCCAACCGAGTTGGATTCGGCGGTTGACCTCTTTCTCGAAATTGGACCTACCTAGCTGGACTATGTGTCCCAGGTAT
>JACTOM010000926.1:1241715-1322247 GCA_015832385.1 Elymnias hypermnestra | reverse complement strand
GTAGGGCAAAAAGAAAAAAAAAAAAAAAAAAAAAAAAAAAAAAAAAACGTTCAGTACGCATTCTCAGTGACTGCGTCGGGGCACGGACCGTTGTCTTTGTGATAACCAGTACTGCTATAATAAATTCACCAGACTTCGTCATATAGGCAAAGTCATTATTATTTATTAATTGTATTATTTAGTTAATTATTGGCATATTCTAGTTTCATTTATATATTCCTTATCATATAATCTGTGCCTTTGTAATGTCCGGCCCTGCACCCTTTAAATAAAATAAATGAATGCAGGAATATGGTAAATGGTGCTCTGCACGCCTTTGTGAAAAGCCAGATGGTGTCTAAAAGGCCAGACTGGCTGTGCATGGAGGAGTGTTGGTGCCATCACTTATGTATGATAGTGAAAGTTGGGTGTGGCAGAAGAAGCACAAAAGTAAAATAAATGCGAAGAGTGAATGCAGGGAATATGGTGAATGTTGCTCTGCACGCCTTTATGAATAGCCAGATGGTGTCTCAAAGGGCCAGACTGGCTGTGCATGCAGGAGTTTGGTACTAATACTGATGTATGGTAGTGAAAGTTGGGTATGGCAGAAGAATCACAAGAGTAAAATAAATGCGTTACAAATGAGAGCGTTGAGAAGTATGAGTGGGTTAAAATTAAGTGACAAAGTAAGAAATAGTGTGATTAGAGAACGATGTGGTATGAAAGGTGATGTAGCGACTAAAATTGAGAAAGGTATATTTAGATGGTTTGGGCATGTAGAGAGAATGATTGAAAGGAGACTGAATGGGAAAGTTGAAAGGGGAAGACCAAGACGAACGTTCCTGGATTAAATCCAGGACATTTAAAATAAGGGCCAGGCCAAGAGTACTCTAAACCGACGAACTCGTATGAAAGGTTTAATGAGAATGAAAGAAGCGACGGAGATATGCAAGGATCGTGGCAAGTGGAAGGATGTTGTCTCTGCCTACCCCTATGGGTAAATATTTCGTTTCATTAGTTGATGAGACATTAGCAGACGCAGCAGTTTCAATCTCAATTAATAAGTAACTTGCATAAATAACTTTTCATTTCAAATATTAAATGATGAACTTTAGCATTAATATTTGATTTAACAAACCGCATCACATACAACGAACAAAGCTACCGTAACAATTATCCCCGGATTCAATTACAGTTGATAATTAACGATAGTTAATTAGTGATTGAATTATAGTGATAATTAAGCTCAAATAGTATCAAACATAAAATCTATAATTATAAAATGTCTAATTGAAATACACGCTCGATTGCATAAAAAAATGCAAAATAATATATAGGCAACAGTTACTTTTTACTAACAGGTAATTTTAACCATGAATCCACGTTGTATTTTTATTGCTTGTCTAATCAAATATATCCATCATTCGTTCACTCATTGCAAGGCCAAATATTTGGAAATATCAAACGTAAACTAACTTTATTTAATTATTTATTTATTTAATAGACACACCAACAGACCATTCTGACAACATTAACAATATGAATATTAATATAAGTATGAGACCAACACAATGCTCCTTTTACAGGTGTACTGTGATAAGGGAACGTTGTGGTATACAAGAAGATATGGTGACTAAAATTAAGAAAGGTATGCTTAGATGGTTTAGGCATGTAGAGAGAATGAATGAAAGGAGACTAACACAAAAGATTTATGACTGAAGAGTCAATGCGACAGTTGGAAGGGGAAGACCAAAGCAAACGTTCTTGGATCAAATCCAGGACATTTTAAATAAGGGCCATGTCAAGAGTACTCTAAACCAACGAACTTGTATGAAAGGTTCAATGAGAATGGAAGAAGCGACGGAGATATGCAAAGATCGTGGGAAGTGGAAGGACGTTGTCTCTGCTTAACCCAGTAGTAGATATCCCAGTAATTTCTGGGGACAATCTATTAACGAAAATAACATTGTACGTGTTGGATTTGAAGCCGTAGCCTCGAACTGGATATTATTACACGTATAATCTGTTAATCCGTACAGTTTCACGAGACACGTGTGCGAGGTTAATTAGCTTCGGCATCGGAATTATCTGCGGAATCCAATTACTGTCGTAGATGACAAGCGATAGTCAATAATTACGCCCGGAATTATTTACACCTCGTAATAATAAACGAGTATGCTAACAATTTGAGGACAAATGTTTAGTGTGTGTAGTTAGTGAAATTGCTTCTGAAATAATTTGCGATAAACTTTAAAACTATTGAACTGATTTTTATGAGGGCACTAGGAGACCCGAAAGACTTCGTTTTGTCAAAAAGATTTGGAATGTGGCTGATTTCAGTTTTACGAATGATTTTCGAAATAAAATTACAGCAGTATTAAATATCTATAGCTCTTACATTTCGTGATTATTCAATTTGGTCGGGTTTTGACTATTCAACCGATTTTGACTTTGTACAGCGGTTATAAAATGCAATTTGACTCTTTGAAGTTAGGAGCACATACATTGCTTAGACAACAGTGAGTACTTGTAATTTATTATGAACTTTATTGAATAGCAATAAAGGTCAAATTTACTCTACATTTTAGTAAGAAAACGTTTGTATGGGGAAACAGAAAAGGGTTTTTTGGGATTTCCACTACAATTATTCGAACTTTTCTCGCCGTAAAAACCATCCTTGGACTTCTACGAACACTTAAAAGAAGAATTGTCAAAATTGATTTAGGAATTGTTGAGTTATGCGCTTACCAACACATTTTGCGATTAATTTTTTATATTATAGATAACCAATAGATAAGTGATTTTCGAGGAAGGTTTATGCAGATAACTTATCGAGATTTTGTGTTAATTCGTTGATAAACACCGTATTTCCTTTGAATGTTGATAGATACAACTATTTGAACGATAATTTGAACACCCACAAGCATTATGTAAAAGTCGCCCATTTTTCGGTTATCGTGATTTTTATAGCTTTTTTTCAAAATAAGTCAATATTACTTATAATTTATTACAGAAAAGGTATCAATTTAAATAAATTTTTCGTCCGGTGTATCATAAAGATTAAACACACGTTATTTTTCAATTCTAACACAACAATTAGTGATACAAGTTTAAAAAAAGCGAGATGATAAACGTCTTGACCATTGTCTTGAAATTTAAACCCTGAAGTTTAATAGTGCTTGCTCAATATTCTTAACAAGAATTCACGTATCTATTCAATGGGTTATGACGGTTTTTTTATAACCAACCAATGGTTGTTTTATAATATAAGATTACGATCTAGTCTTACAGACTAATTAGTAATAATACATTGACCTAATCTACCTAATATGTACCTATATTATCTAAGTATAGAGTCCAACGACTATGCTTAGTTTACTAAAGTGTCTATTGACTAACACTGTTCTTGAGTTCTTGCTTAAAAACACTACACTACACTAAATTGAGTCACTGCACTTTCACTAACTCAAAAGGTTTTGTTCTTTTAAGTCTTTTCTTTGTTTGTATGATATCCAAAAGTTTAGCAAATTCGGGATTCACATGATGGCGTAGTCCTTGGTGATGAGCTTTGGCAATTCTTTCGATGTAATGATTAACGAGCTCTATGTTTAGGTTCTTGTGAAGATCGCTATTTTTACGTACCATGGTGTGTTATACTATTTCCCTAAGTATTTTGTTTTGGAATTTTTGTATTATTTTGAGATTGCTACATTTGGTACATCCCCAAAGTTGATTACCATATGTCTATACTGGTATTAGGACTGTTTTATATAGTAGTAGCTTATTGGGTACTGTAAATGATATCTTCTTCTTCTTTATGTGCCTCTCCGACTAACGAAGGTTGGCAGTCAGTTCTCCATATTTAGCTTTGTCCCAGGCGAGGCTATAAAGTTGAGCGGCACTCGCGATCACGGTCCATTCCCTGATGTTGCGCAACCAGGACTTCCTCTTGCGACCAATACGCCTCTTGCCTGTCACTTTGCCCATCATTATTACTTGTAAGAGTCCGTACCTGTCATATCTCAGAACATGCCCCAGTTACGCAACCTCCTTCTTTTTGACGGTCTTCCAAAGTTCCCGCTGATAATCCATTCGTCGTAAGACCTCTTCGTTGGCAACTTTATGGGTCCAGCTGATTTTAAGCATGCGTCGGTAGGCCCATATCTCAAACGCTTCTATAGGTCTTCTGAGATCCTCTTTATCATCCAAGACTCGCATCCGTATAGAAGTATAGGTCATACATAACAACAGAGGAGACGTTTACGTAGTGTCATTTGAAGGTTACGGTTAGAAAATACTTTTTTCATACTTTGAAAAGCACTATGGGCGACTTCTATTCGGGATTTATTTCAGTTTCACTATCCCATTCTTCAGTCAGCCAAGTGCCAAGGTATTTATACCTCTGTACTCTCTCCAGTACTTAGCTAGCTCTAATTTTCGGATCCCTGCTAAAATTGTGGGATACTATAACCTTCGTTTTCTTGATGTTAATAGTGAGACCAGCCTCTTCACTACACCTATTAACTCGGTCGACTATCTTTTGTAGATCTGCCTCAGTAGACGCTATTAGGACTGTGTCATCAGCATACCGTAAATTGTTAATGATACGCCCATTGACCTTAACACCACAGTCTAGGTCTTCCTAATGGTAAATGATATAGAAATTGGTAAAAAGGTTTAAATGAACCTTATAATACCAGAATATTCAATCTCTAATGCCCTATTTCTATCGTATGCTTTTCACATGGAGACAAACCTGGGTATTTGTATTTTAATAGAAATATGGTAATATTTTATATTTCAACCTATACTTGGCCAAAGTGTTATAAATACATCGTGTTCCCATTTTGCAAGAGGACATTGTTAAATGTTAAAGGTCAAATCAATAATTCTGTATAAGTTTATCAGTGTCATACATTTAAGTTCCTTGTGAAGGTAAATAACAGCTCTTTAAATTTTCCGATGCTGACTGACTACAGCCGGTTTCTACCATTTTTAACCGACTTCAAAAAAAGGAGGAGGTTATCAATTCGTCTGTATTTTTTTTTATATTTATTTCCTCATATATTCCACTGGGTAGACTAATCTTCATGATTTTTTTATATGAAAGGTGGTGCTCGAGATAGGGTCCCATTTTTTTAACTCCAGTTCTAATGACGGCATCCATAAGAAAACCGAATAAGTGTTAAATTTGCATTAAGCATGTGCGCGACAAATGGACCAATAACTCAAGATCACGCCAACTGGTTTCGATTATTCTTTTTTTATTGGAAAGGATATACTTCAAAGGTTGTTTTGTGATAGTTTGGTTAGGTTCTGATAATGTATTCCATGACAAAGTGACGGAACTCTTCAATTCTTAGGAGCAAATCAACGAGACTCGGCAGAATCTTCTATAGGCTATCCAGATATTTGAATTGTCTACCGTAAATTTGGTATGGTCAAGTGCTAGTCGTTGTTAAATATGAAGATCAATGGATCTCTTCAACGGCTTACAGTAAGGGTGCGGTTTATGGCAGAAAATATAACTGTCTGTATCCAAATAGCAATGAGTTTATGTTTATTGTGGTGTCAGCCGAGGTACCTATATATATAGCTATAGGTGGGAGAGACGCGGGAGCTGCGAAGTAGACACGCGGGACACATCAACCTTCGCTGACACCGACTCCGAATATAACAATACGAAGAACAGTATAAAAGAATACGCAATTATTTTTTACTTTTTACAGCATATTAATATATTTGTAAGTTTGTATTGCGGTTCTTTTTTGTTAAAATTTTTAATTAAATTAAATTGGACACTAGCACTAATTAGCTAGTATGAACCAATGTTTGACTCTACTGCTGTTATGTTGAACTTTACTGGTAGTAACCTGAGCTCTACAGCTTTTAAACTTGTCTTTATTTCTATTATGCTGGACTTTACCAATCATCGTTGGCAATCGTAAGGGCATTTTGTTTCGATTTGCTTTTTGGTCCAGGAATTTTTGAACCACGAGGTTCGCTTTCTGAAATATTAAACTTTGCTTTAACTCTTCCTCTTTGAGGTTTACTGTTATAAAGCTTATGGCTACCACTTTAAGTTAGGATCTTCCACTACTAATCTGAAATCCACAACATCCATTATTAAGCTGGGCTATGTCACTGATAAATCGAGCTGGATATTACTGATAATTTGTATTGCCATTATCCTAAAATCTACTACTGATATGATGAACTCTATTGCCTTTTAGCTGTGCTCTGTTAAATAGAACTCTACTAATGTAAGCAATAGGCCCTAAAAGTCATTCGACTTTCGCATTTGTATGACTTAAATAAAAGTAGCATGACACCTTAGTTTAAAGTCACAAATTTGCAAAAATTTCAAGGTTAAATGAACATTAAACTTACCAGAATCAATAAAAGATTCACTGAATTCTGCTTCTAATAAATTGGGTTCCATCAATGCTAAACTTGGTTTTGCTGCCATTAGTCTGGACTCTATCGTTAATAATCTAGACTTTATTACCGTTAAGCTCTACTACTTTTAATATAAGTTGAACTCTACTACTAGTTAATGACAAGAAAAATAGTTATTCCAGTAAATTTGATTACATAAATGTGACTCTTAAATTTTAATTGTGTAAGGAATTAAAACATGCATCTTTATTTGAAAATCACGTTAACTTTTGCATACATTTTGTGGTTAAAATAAACTTTAAATTTACCAGAGCCCATAAAAAATTCAACGCATTTAAATGTCAGTGAAATCAGCAGATTTACCCAATTTACTAACTGGACAGATGCGGGCCGCTTTGGATTTCGCATCGAGTATTGGTATCGGACTGGACTAAATTAAGTTTATTTATGTCGAATAAACGAGTTTATTTTATTTACATGCGCAAAAAGCTCATTTTATTGATGCTGCAGCTTCAGTTATTTATTTCGGAATATTCAGTGCACCATTTCGTTCAAATCAACTCAAAACTTCGTGACTGACAGATACATAGTCGAATATCTTTCTTTTTGCCATGGTGTTTTAAAATATAACTAAATTTAGCTTAGACCGATAATGAATGAAATACTCATCAAATATTTACTTTACGCTGATGATCAAGTAATACTTGCGTCAACGGCTAATGAGCTACAGGAGTTGGTAAATATTATGAATGAAGCTTTGAAAGCGAAAGGAATGAAAGTGAATGTAAACAAAACGAAAGTTATGCTCTTTGAAAGAGATGGTAGATGGGAAACAAGTGGAAGAGGTGTAAGAATTTGTATACTTGGGATCTAAATTTACAAAAGATGGAACATGTGAAAGTGATATTGAAAGGAGAGTGAATGCAGGGAATATGGTAAATGGTGCTCTGCACGCCTTTATGAATAACCAGGTGGTGTCTCAAAAGGCCAAACTGGCAGTGCAGCCAGGATTGTTGGTGCCAAGACTTATGTACGGTAGTGAAAGGTGGGTATAGCAGAAGAATCACATAAGTAAAATAAATGCGGTAGAGATGAGAGCGTTGAGAGGTATGTGTGGATTAAAACTGAGTGACAGAGTAAGAAATAGTGTGATAAGAGAACGTTGTGGTATAAAAGATGACGTAGTGACTAAAATCGAGAAAGGTATGCTTAGATGGTTTGGGCACGTCGAGAGAATGAATGAAATGAGGATTAACATAAGGGATTTATGAGCCAAGAGTGAATACGAAAGTTGGAAGTGGAAGACCAAGGCGAACGTTCATGGACCAAATCCAGGACATTTTAAATAAGGGCCAGGTCAAGAGTACTCTAAAGCAACGAACTTGTATGAAAGGTTTAATGAGAATGAAAGAAGTGAAGGAGATATGCAAGGATCGTGGCAAGTGGAAGGATGTTGTCTCTGCCTAACCCGAAGGGAATGAGGCGTGATACTATGTATGTATGTATGCTTATAAGTAAGTGTTATTTTGTTTTAATTGACGTTTGAATAGAAGAGGTATTATCACAGACTTTTCGATTGTTAAAAGATGAATGGTCAATTTTAGCGGAATCTATTGAGATTTCATATAAAATACATAAAATTCATATTCAACGTATAAAAAGTTGCGGTGTATTCAATCTGCAACGTCAATCATGTCAAATGAGTCGTAAAACTTTACGAGAGGGATGTTTCAGATGAAACTATCCAGCCCTGATTCCTGATATTGTTATCGGACGTCAAAAATGGGAGAATATCTCGCAAACTTTTGTACAAAACTATTGAATATCTCTTCTTTTATATATAAGAAAATATTTAATGTTAACATAAAAGAAACGTACATTTCATTTATAAATATTTCATTACTCGTACTCAATATGTATTAACGTGGTGGGTCTATGCTCTAAGATACCCTGTCTCCTATGAGTGAGATGGCCTGTGCCCAGCAGTAGGATGGTAATGAGCTGCTACTCATCTTCATCATTATTTTCTTGCTCTTATCCCACTAGGTGGGGTCGGCACAGCATGTTTCACTCTATCCGTTGTTATTTCTACATTCATACCCCTTACATACATATGCTCTTTCACGCAGTTCATCCACACTTTTATGGTCGTCCTCTCCCGGCCCTGCCGCTTGCCATCATTTTAGGGCCCTCTTGCATACATGGCTATCCTCCCTTTCATGATATGTCTATACCAGGATAGCCTTCAACTCCATAACTTCTCGATGCTACTCATCTTATCTTACTTCACTAATTTAGAACTAGCTTTTCACGCAACTTCGTCTGCCCCCCATTTAAAGTGTGTTCCGAATGCAAAACTCTTATAGGAGAGAGGGTTTTTAGACCTATCACTCTGCTCCACTGCGGGTTACCAGGCAAAGTACACGAGTGTACTCTCTATTGCTACACTTTTATAGTCCAACGTTACAGGAATCCAACACAATCGGAGAGAAATCAGGCACAGAACCGACGGCTTAACGTGCTCTCCGAGGCACAGGGGTGGAGGACATCGACATTTGCGTAACACAGGGAAAATATTGAGAAAATCTTAATAGAAAGCTCAATCTTCATTTCTGAGTAGATCAAAACCTTATGTCTGTGGTCTATCATGCTGATCACTAGACCAGTGAGGCATTAACTGTCTTTAATAGAAAAAATGTCGTACGAGCAAAAGAAGATACGTAAAATAACGAATAAGCTAGCATTAATGTAGATTGGTGTGATTTGACGGCCTGGCTGGCGCAGTGGTGCGAGTACTCGCTTTGCTAGCAGAGATTCCGGGTTCGATCCCCGGAAGGACGAATTTAGAAAATTGTATTTTCTTATTGTGGCTTTGGCCGCGGCTAGTTACTACCCCAACAGCAAACACGTACCGCCAAAACAAAAAGATTTGTGTTCCGGTACGATGCTGTGTAGAAACCATAAGAGGTATATCGCCTCTTACCAGATTAGCGTGCTTCCATCTTAGACTAATATCACTTACCATCGGGTGGAATTACATTCAAGCGATAATCTGTCACCAATAAAAAAAAATTACATGGAATCATGGCTTATATAAGTTTATAGGACGCAATTTTAAGTTGATATATATATCGTAGTGCAGTAGTCCGTGGAACGCTGGCGCCATCTATCTATCTATCGGCGCGGGACAGAAATAATTATAACAATCTGGCGCTCGCCAGTGTGGTCGGCTGTTGAAACTGTCGCGTTCCTAGCTATTATTGTTTGTATTTGTGTATAATTGTTATCAGGAATATCAAGTGATTGGGTATTATAATCTAAGTTAATTAATAAAGTGTTTGATTGCACCAACACTACCCACCAACGCCCACCGTATAGAAATTGAATTATGGATGCCATTAATGACGATGTCCACGCAAAACCTTATGCTTTATGCTTCCTTCTCTCTTATTCTCCGACATATACATACATAGCATAACGCCTCATTCCCATAGGGGTAGGCAGAGGTCACATCCTTCCACTTGCCACGGTCCTTGCATATCTCCTACGCCTCTTTTATTCTCATTAACCCTTTCATAGAAGTTCGTCGGTTTAGAATGTCCTGGATTTGGCCCAGGAACTTACTTATTTCTTACTTCGTCAATCAGTTTCAGTCCACTCATATATCCAATATATAAATATAAACTGGAAACCTCAATTTAAATCCACTGGACTATAATTAAATAAACAACGTTTGTGTAACAGCGGGCTGGCTCTGTTGAGGTTGATATAAATGAATTAATGTATTAATACCCCAAAGTTCATAAATATTACAGTAATTACAAATATGATACTGTCTGTTATTAATATGTCAAACATATCAATGAATACGATAGTGGGTTTTATGTTTAATATTTATTAAACTTTTATTCAAGTGTCCAAGAGTAAGTATGTTAGTAGGTACTTAAATTGTATTAATAAAATAGCATAAAAACGTTCGATCATGTGGAAATGTGGCTACAGCAGTTCGTAGTGATAATCTTCATCGCGAAAGGAACACGTATGCCGTATTTCAAGCCAACTGGTTGCATGATTTTAAAGATTGCCCTTTAAGCAACCTTTTTCGCTTATACAACCCAATACCATGGAATTACGGGGTAGTCCGTTAGTAGTGCGTGTCTACGTTGCTATACTTATAACTATGTTAAGTTTCGAATCAATCAGAACTCGATCTCGTGGGAATTTGGGGACAACTGTTCTTAGTGACTGTCTATGGCGTGAAAGAAACCTGAATGCAGTTGGTTTCACGTATATATCCTAATTCTGTGGGAAAACGGGGAAACCCGTTCTTACTACGCGTCTACGTTGCAACAAGAGTAGCTCTGTCAAATTTCAAGACAATCGGAGGTAAAGTTTCGGAGATTTCGCGATGAGTGGATATAACTTATATATTAAAGATCTCTAAAATTATTTGCATTATTAACTTGAAATTCGTCACACACGTTACTCTTGCTATATATTGCTCATTAAGAAGTGATTATTCCATATTCTCAGGGAATCAGGATTTGTAACCGAATAACAATCGCTTAGAGAGATATCTTCAAAACGACCAACAAATTTGTTTTTGACGCTGGTAAATGCAATTTACGCATTAATCTCGACCGATAATTAGGAGTGTGGGACTCGCCGATGGGAGTACTCGCAATATCCACTAAAACCCAGCAGAACTCAGATCTTCATGCATTAGTGAGGCATAATGTGTTCAGCTTTCGGATTCTGCCCTGGTGTCCCGGAACAGTCCGACGGAGAATTCATGGAGATGGGAGGAGATGCATAAAATATGCGCCGCTTTGTATTCCGCCTCTTTCGGCGGTGAGAGGATGCATCTCAGGCTCTCTCTCGTGGGCTTCCTTCAACGACATTACCGTCAAGGCCACTTCCACCCATCATCTCTCACTGGAGAACATCACGCCTACAATGCTCCCCAAGTCTCTTCAGGGTTTTGATTAACTGCAGTTGAGGTGTGCAGGCGCTGCCACCTTACCCAGGCATCTTCTTCAGGCATCTATTTGATGCCTTGTAATCTATTTTGCTCGCAGTGTAACGGGCTGGTTCACGCCGGCTACGCTAACGGGTCCATCCAGGTCAATTCCGTAAGATATCCAGTCCGGTTATCGCCACTGCCATTGCGTTGTCTGCGCCGTTATCAACGTCTACGTTAGGAGGTGGAGACAGCAGAAGCTCACGAGGCGGGGGCGCCCAGTATTTACTACTTCTGGGTGCTGGCTGGCAATGCCGTGGAGGTGTATGTGTGGAGATTTGTCCGCGTGGCGGACCATATTCCTCGCCAATTTCCGGACGAACACCATTACGGTGGGCGTCCTGGTGTCACGGTGAATATATCTGATGTACCTCAGAGCTCTTACTATCACTCTGACGTGGTGCGAGTATTCGCTTTGCTAGCAGAGAAATTGTATTTTCTATTTTGTCTGAGTCTAGACTAGTGGGAGGCTTCAGCCGCTAGTTACCACCCTGCCAGTATAAACGTACCGCCAAAACATAGACATTTGTGTTCCGGTACGATGCTGTGTAGAAACAATAAGAGGTATATCGCCTCTTACCAGATTAGCGCGCTTCCGTCTTACACTGTGTCATCACTTACCATGCTGGCGGTCCCCAGACCGCCGACAGCTGCCCCACACTGATGACCAGCGGGTGAATCCTCTCGGCCAATTTGGTATAAGAACTTTCCAAAGCACTCATGTCCGATCAGAATCTGCACCAGTCTGTAGAAAAGCGGTCCCTCCCTAGAAAGCCATTGTTATAGATGAAGACGAACTAATTTACTCAAAATACGGCCAGCATACATATTCCTTTTGCAAAGTAAACGTTTATTAAGAACTGATGTCTTTATATTCCCATGGTGTCGGGTATGCAAACAAAAAATCTGCAGTCACTGCGATACCTGAAAAGGTATTCGCCAGATTTACTTCAAATTTAACTTACATATTTCTTCCACGAAGTATTTACTAAGAACAGGTTTCCCGAAATCACCATAAGATTGTGAAATGTACGATTGCGAGGGGAACTACTACTTTATAATATTA
This sequence comes from Elymnias hypermnestra, assembly GCA_015832385.1. NCBI lineage: Eukaryota > Metazoa > Arthropoda > Insecta > Lepidoptera > Nymphalidae > Elymnias > Elymnias hypermnestra. The sequence continues at coordinate 1,309,783 of JACTOM010000926.1, read as the reverse complement.
GTAGGGTAGTATAACTGTATTATGTTATCCTTTGACGTAGTTGAAAGTTGACAATGGAGGTACAAGCAAATATAGCCTTTATATTCAAACAAGTTCAGTTGAATTTTCAATGAAATTATATGTCCTTGTGTTCATTGAAGGAAAGTTAGGCTGCGGAGTTCTTGTTTCTGGCTATTGTCACAAATGAATGGTTCAGCTAAACTTTAGCTTGGAGGGAATGGATACTGTCTTTGTAAATTGTATTTCCCTTTAATGACCTGGTATAATTTATTCTATTGTGTTATATTACTAGCGTATTTTAACATTACATAGGCGTAGACCTCCTGTGTAAAAGTAAGTAACAACTAATTAACGTTACACTGTAGTGTAAAAGCTCTTGGGAGCAAGTTTTTTAGAACAGAGACCCACCACTCTTTTTATAATACAAGCTAGTCATATTTGTTTACTTTAACTGTCAGCACCATCAACCCCTTTTTATTTTTCTGAAATTCCTTTAACGCAAACGTTGGCTGCGAAAGCGATTATTGTACTGTTTTGTTTTTTATTTTTCGTGTTTGTTTCTATGTAGTTTTCTTGTGTACAATAAAAGTGTTCTCTCTCTCTCTGCTCCACTGCGTGATAAAAGGTACGACGTGTTACATAACCAAAAGCCCAAAAATTGATAATAACCGTCTATTTTACAAAGTGGATTCGAAATCGCGATTTATTTTAAGGAGACTCCATATTTCTTACCACTTGGCCATCAGTATTAAATCGTCAAATATTATAGTTTCTATATAATATTTTCTCCTTCACTGTCTTAGAGTTACACGTAAAAGTCATATAGTTATTAGTAAAATTGTCACAATGTTTAATTGTGCAGGTAGTTTCATAATTATTGTCATCCGTACTAATTATGCTGTTGTAAATACAGCCGCTCGACAGTTACGTAGGCATTGATTGTCGAGCGCTCGGACAGCTCGGACCTATTTTAAGTAGACAAGGTTACTTTGCCTTTTCGTCATGTAAAAAAATTACTGATGGAATATAAAATGGTTATAGTAATTTCTTTTTTATTTGTATATCCATAAAAGAGGACTTCTCCCAGCATAGATTGATTTTGTTATATCTCTATCTATTTTTTCAAACTCTTCCACCAGTTTTCGTTACGTTTCCAACAATTTACATAAACAAGACAAATTATATACATAAATATTTCTCGAGAGTTACTCTATTTATTGATGCAAGTCTCATGAAAATCCATTTAATTGTTTTTGCATTTACCACGATCATTGGCCGGAGACATCATTTCCTAATATGTATTACTTTTCGGAAGTAGATTTTAAATAAACAGCATATAATTGGATAAAAATATATCATGATAAATATAGGTACAATATTAGATAGTGGAGTAATTTGCTTCCTACATTTGTTAAACAAAAGCGTCGAAAAGCCCCAACATAAGTTCTACTAAATACACAAAAGAAGAACTAACAAAAGCGACAGATGCAAGACCAATTGTTTTCAACTTAAACTTTGACATTGGAGTATTTATTCTCGACAAGAAATAAGTATATACAAACTTTCTTTAAGTTCTGACCTTTGCACTAATATAACTTGTTTTCTTTTCGTAGCATTTAAAAATGTTGTATAAAGTATGTATTGTTGTTTTTTTAACTTAACTATGTTCTCGGCATTTGTTTCTTCCTTCCACCCAGCTTCTTTTTCGACAAAGGCCTCTTCTAAAGCTTTTCATCTTTACATTGTCTTTATATCGCTTTCCTTTACATCTTTTGCTTTCTCTGGTGTATCATTCAGTTATTATTCTACTCCAATTTTCCCTCTTTTCTCTCATCATGTTTCTCGTTGCTATTCTATTTTTATTTTTTAATGATCAATATTTGCTCCCAATGTTCTTCCATCTATCCTATTTCACGGTTATTTATTTTGTTTTGTTGTTGCTCGGTTTAAGCCAGAGTTTGGCAAGCATATGTCAGAAGTTTTGTTCTCTTTTTTTTCATATTCAGAAGTATTGTATTTATAAAAAAAGTAACTTATCTGTCTGTTTGGATTGATATCCAAAATGAAGAGACCAATATAAAGGCACCAGCTGTAGAAATATGCCGTTGTGATAATATTAAACATAAATCATATTTTATTTAATCTAATTAAAAATATTTCAATATTATAAATAGCAATAATAGCCTGAGCTCCAACGAAGAACCGTTTACTATAATACAAATTAAGGTTTCTAAAATATACTTACTTACCATAAGTACACGCTGCTTCACTCCCTCAAAATACTCCCTAATCTCTTACGCAAATATGCCCAAGGAAATATAACTTCAATAGATAACTTGTCACAATTTTAACAAAGTATTGCTACAAAATTTTCGATAGAGAATTTTCCGGCGAATGGTTTCATCATTTGTATAGATTAAATCGAAATTAGTTTTGTATTGGATACTTGTAGATAAATCCTTGAATATAAATGACGACCTTTGCCAGAGGCCGAGTAATCCGGGCCCTCAAATACCACAACAGCAAAACGATCGATCAAACTCTATTCACTAATTCACTGGATTTGTTCATGTAACGAACAAGTTTAATGAATGTCTGTGACAAAACGTGTATTTACAGTGTTAACCATTTTTTTTTAAAGTGAAAACTTTTTTTCCATCTATCACATGGCGCATAACAATCTGCCACAGAGTGAGGGTAAAGTGGAAAGCGCCAAGTTAAGGCCATTTGCTGACATCAACATTTTCAATAACCGTTGAATTATGATCACTAGATTGCCCAAAATTTGCTCGAAATCAAGTAGTGAACTCGGTTTAGTACAAGCCAATAAGGCAACATCCATGGTGCACAACAGCTACTTTAGTAGCTGTAGAATATTCAGCATTAGATTGTCCAAAAGTTGTGGCCCCAAGCCACGGCCAATATTGTGGAGCCCGTTGCCTTACATCAACCACTTCAGTTACTGTAGAATATTCAGCATTAGATTGCCCAAAATTTGTTTACAATCAAGACGTAAATGCAGTTAAATACGTTGCCGTTTAGAAGGACATTACCTGATGCATCCTTTTTGATGTTAATGAGGGCAAATCTTCAGAAGATATCCAGCCTTGACGTGGCGTTGAAGCCTTCAAGTGCTTGTATCAGAAGGCATCGGGATCTAATAATACACTAACTGAAGTCACTATTGTGCTTTGCTTGGCCAATTCCTTGTCACTATTTTGGACAACTATAACTGATAGTTGTCCAAAATAATGGCGATCACAAAGGGACCTTTCGCTGAAGGCACCGGTCGCCTCCCGCAAGACAATTACTTTTCTGAAGGAGTCATATGAAAGGCAAAAAGACCCTGTGGATGCTCCTCTTCTCCAGCGTAGGATGTTAACGGCTTGAAGGCGTAGGTTTGCACTTTCCCTGCCCGATGATATTTGAGTGACAGCTCAGTAGAGAATGGGAATGGGAACCAGGAGGAAAGTTCTTCAGTGCTTCCTTTACCCCTTCGTTTCCAAGTGGGAATCCGTCGGGATAACATGGTACGTTGCATGCACCAATCCTGTGATTCTCCACTAAAGGTTGGCGAGGGTATAGCTGGGTTTTAGCGGATATAATAACTTGCCAGCAAGTCCTACTCTGCCGATTGGAAAGGCATTTCCAATCGTGAAAAAAAATAGTGTCTTCTAGAAGCGGTATTGATGATAAGGTAGATCCACTTACCGCAATTATTATACGAAATCCAGCAATATTATGTTATTTAAACACAAAACCCAATGTATTACAAAGGATAAATTAATGAATGGTTCAATCACCGAAAATTCACTGCTTAATTTATCGAAATTGGTTGGGTTAATAAGCTGAAATATCAGCAACTATAATAGCACCCTCGTTTGTTTTGTTGTTGGAGCTTCGTCTGCAATTTATGTTGAACAATTGACATACATAGATTTCAAAAATACTGTTTGTTCAATTATTTTGATGATTATGCGTTAATTGAATTTTCTAAATGCAAATACACCATAATTTGCTTTTGATAGATGACTGAGTATACTTTTATCTAAATTCACAAAGGCTATTTTCCACCTCTACATTACGAGTGTATATATTCAGCCGAGCAAAAAATATTTGACCATTTTATAACCTAATACACTGTGCTACTTGTTTGATTTTGTTTCTTACGTTTTTGTCTTGTTTTTGTGTGTTAAATAAGTCATTAAAAATTACTAATAACGATGATATTAAAGAAGCACGAGAGTTTATTCGTACCCTGCATTGACAGAAATCCACAATGAACTCGGTTAGCTGTTCATTTTCATCGCCGTTATTGCATTGTTATTTCGATTTATTTTATTAAAATTAAACAATCCTTATAATAAAGGTTAAATTTCCATCTTTACTTCTCATAGTATTTTAGGTGCAACTAAAGTAGCTTTTCATTAATCCATAAGTCCATTTTATCGTACAAATATGTAATACAAATAGTTAGTGATTTAATGGTCGTCGTCGTCGCTTCAACCGATGGACGTCCAGTGCTGGACATAGGTCTCACGTAATGACGTCCACAAGACCCGATCTTGCGCCGTCGGTCCACCTTGTGGGGGGTCTCCCTACACTGCACCGTCCGGTGCGGGGTCGCTACTCCAGCAACTTCGGTCCCCAACGTTCATCGGTCCTTCAGACTATCTGCCCCGCCCATTACCACTTCAGGTTCGCGATTCGCAGGACTATGTCGGTGACTCTGATTCTACTACGGACCTCTTCATTTCTGATTCGATCACGTAGAGAAAGTCCGAGCATAGCCTTCTCCATCGCACGCTGAGTGACTCTGAGCTTCCGCATGAGGCCCATAGTCAGCGAACACGTCTCAGAACCGTAGGTCATCACTGGAAACACGCGCTGTTCGAAGATTTTGGTCTTCAGACACTGACGGTTATTGGACGAAAATATCTGGCGTACTTTCCCGAACGCTGCCCAACCCAGTTGGATTCGGCGGTTGACCTCCTTCTCGAAATTGGATCTACCTAGCTGGAATATATGTCCCAGCTAAGTGTACTCATCAACGATTTCAAAAGCTGAGTTCTCAACGATGACTGGGTGAGGCGGTGGAACGATGACTGGGACTTGATGTTAATGGAATATAATAAACAGTCAAGATTTAGGAAGGGGGGGGGGGGGGGTAAATACGTGTGAATTGTAAAGGAAGATAGATCTGAAAATTAAACGTGTATTTAATTTTACACATATAAGTTCTCGAGTGTATAAACACAATTAATTGACATTATTTTTACTGAGCTGAAACTAGGATTTCAGCTAAGTTTAACGTAGAAGCGATACAAATATAAAGCTATGCCATGGCTCATCGGATAGAAGAATTTGATCAAATTGCAAGCATTCCCCTCACGCTACGCAATCTTTCGCCATACGTGCTTCGAATACCTTTCGAAATCAAAGCAATATGAACCTTCATTCCGAGTTATATATATCATTTTAGCTTACATCCATCAAAGAATGTATCAAAGGCCAGCTTAGATAAGTTGGGAAGTACTCGTCTCTCATTATATGTCGCGGATGAATGCTCCTTTCTCCAATGTCAAAGTTCAAGTTGGAAACAATTGATTCTGACGCCTTTGTTAACTCTTAACTTCGTTGTCGTGAACAGATGAAGTGTTTGTAATATATAACTTGTTAGTAAGTTACACGATTCAATTTATTGTATGGTAAAACTTTACTTCTTGTATAATTTGATTTAATTTATTAATTGCTAGCTAGTACTGACGAAGGCATGAAATTAGACAACATGACGTTACAATCGATATTTGCGGAGTATCAATGAATAATTGCAATAACGGGTAAATGTATCATTTCTGTGAGCTTCTGTTATGTATAAATATATACATTACATGTAAATAAATGTTAAGTATAAGAGATGGGTTTGAATTGAAAATTTATAGCTGAACTCACCAGTTCATAGCTGAGTACACTAATTTGTAGCATAGTATATTAGTGTTAGCGATCATTATTTGTAGATTAAATTGATTATTTGTAGATTGCCATTAAATTGCTATATTTGTTTATTATGCTGAGGTCTTTGTGATTATATCATTGAAACGTACACTAAACGTACACGTTTAACGCCGTTCGGGAAATTCTCTAATTCATTAAACTTTGTTTAGTCGTCGTTTTCATAACGACTGTGATTGGTGGACTTATTATTTTTGAGTGGGGCGTTTCTTATAAGAAAGGTAGCACAGGAGAATAAAGTAATATTCGCCTTGTGATAGTTCTTAGTTTGTATCAACGTTAGGATTGTGTTTTAAGTCGTTTGAATTATGTAATATAATAATGATGAATATGATGATATAGTATTACTTAACTTGCAAATTAGTGAGAAACTCTAAAACTAGTTTGTAGCTGATCACACTAATTGGTAACTGACCATACTAGCTTGTAGCTGACCATACTAAAATATAGTTAAACACACTAGTTTGTAGCTCATTGCACTAGTTTGTATCTGACTAAACCAGTTTTTAGCAGTCTACATGAAATCGTAGCTGACCATACTAGATTGCACTTGAACGCAATAGTTTGTAGCTAAGCACACTAATTTGCAGCTGACACCACCAGCAAGTAACCCATGTCACCACTTTGTAGCTGACTACATAAGTTTACAGTTGTCTACACCATTTTATAGCTTACTACACCAGTTAGTAGCTGTCTACACTAATTTAAAGCAGTCTACATCAAATCGTAGCCGATCACACCAGTTGGTAGCTGACTACGCCAGTTTGCTGTAGTCTACACCAATTTTTAGCTAACTACATCAGTCAGTAGCTGTCTACAATAGTTTGAACCAGTCTACATCAGTTCGTAGCCCATCACACTAGTTTGTAGCTGACTACACTAGTTTGTAGCTGACTACACCAGTTGGTAGCAGCCTACACCATTTTATAGCTAACTACACCAGTTAGTAGGTGCCTACACTAGTTTGAAGCAGTCTACATCAGTTTATAGCAGTCTACATCAGTTCGTAGCCGATCACACCAGTTTATAGCTAACGACACCAGTTTGTAGCAGTCTTCAACAATTTATAGTTAACTACACCAGTTAATAGCATTCTAAACGAGTTTGGAGGAGTCTACGTCAGTTCGTAGCCGATTACACCAGTTCGTATCTGCCCACACAAGTTTGTAGCTGACTATATTGGCTTGTAGCTGACCACACTAGTTTGAACCTAAACACACCAGTTTGTAGCTGAATACACTGGTTTGTAGCTGATTACGTCGGAGTGTCCTCGGTCACTTTTCTTATAGCTTTAGCCCCACATTATCAATGCTCAATATGCTATCGATTCTATTCTATTTTTTTTATAGATTAATAAATATATTATTGCAGTGAATTAGTGAATATTTATTCATTGAAATTTACATCAGACAATAAATATATTTTTGACAAGTGGTTCAGTTGACATATTTCGTTATGCTAAAGTTTCCTTCTTGTAGCCTTATTGGAGAGCATTATAATGCTACGTCTTCGTAATTTATAACTGTCTAAATAGCTTCGAATTTCGGATAATTACTATCTTTGGTAGACTGCCATCTCTGCGCTGGGCTGAAGCCAAGAATTATAGTATGTCCGACATCAAATAACCTAATTTGAAGATTTCTTAGGGTGAATTTTAAATATATTATAATCCAAATATATAAATTAACAAAGATATAATACCTATATGACTCAATTGATGCCTTACTGATTAATACGTAAATATTTCAAAATATTATATTTATTAAGACAAAATTTACGATAACTAAGAAACTGGCGTATCATTCTAAATGAGAGATTTATGTTAGTTAGATTGATCTGATGTTGCATTTTGTGCATAATATTTAATAAAAATCAGAAGCCGAAGCCTCTCAAAAGTTCAGCATCAGATAAATTAGAACATCAAATAATTTTGTCCAACTGGGAATCGAATCCAGAACTTCTGTTTACCATTGCCCCTGCAGGTCATCATAACTGAATTGAATAAAATTTAAAGAACACTGAATATCCGTCATATAAATTGTAGATTCATCACGAAAAAGAGCTCGAAATACCCTGAATTATATCATCATCTTCGTCATCAGTCGTAAATTGAAATAATATGATAAAATGATAATATTGAACGTAAAATTCGTAACGTTAAATATAGGAGTTTTAAATTAGTCACACAGACAAACAGGCCAGTCTTAGCTAGTATTAAATTGGTAAGAAGAAAATGTGTTCCGAATAATTAAAATGTATGCTAATGATATTAAAATGAACCCCTGCGGCACCGCAATTGGCAAATGAAACAGAATTTGTAAAATCTACATTTTCTTGTCGAAAACGATCTCAGATATATAACATTAAAAGAAATTGATATTCCTTGATCGGGCGGTGTTTTATGGAAAACTTTATGCAAATCTCTTTATCTGAATCAATAGCGAAATTAAATTATTGATAAGATAAAATACGCCACCTTAATTTCTTTGCAGGGAATAAAAATGAATACTCAAATATTTTTTGGAGAGACAAATTTTTATACAATTTTTCTTTTATCTAATCTCCTTACGTAGCATGTATTAAAACTCGTCATCTTGAGTTAGAATATCAGAGAAACTCTAGTTATCATAAATACAAGTGCCAGAGGAACCGTTTTCACTCTTAGACAACCAGAACTACCCTGATGAAAAGGAATGCCAGGTGAACCTTCCTTATCCATAGTAAGAAAGCCGGAGCACCCCTCGTTAGCATATGTAAGTGTGCCAGAGAAACCTTCGTCATCCTGAAAAGGAGAGCCAAAGAAACACTTCTCACACTTATTTACATAGTCAGAGCAAACCTCGTCAGCATAAGTAAGAATGCCAGAGGAGCTATAGTCATCCTGAAACAGAGTACTAGACGAAACCTTCTCATTCTAAATTAGAGAGCGAGAGCAACACTCGTCTGTATAAATAAGAATTTCAGAGGAACCCTCATCATCCTGAATAAGAGTGCCAGAGGAATCCTCATCACTCTAGAATTTAAGTGCCAGAGGTACCCTCCTCAACCGCATTTAGAGAACCAGATCAACCATCGTCAGAGTACGTAAAAGTACCAAAGGAATTCTAGTCATTCTTGAAAAGGAGTGCCAGAGGAACCCTCCTCACGCTTTGTTAGACAGCCAGAGCAATCCTCGTCAGCGTGAGTAAGAATCCCAAAAGAACTCTCATCATCCTGAATAGGAGTGCCAAAGGAATCCTTGTCATCCTAGAATGGGAGTGTCAGAGGTAACCTCATCACCCGCATTTAGAGAGCCAAATCAACCATCGTGAGAGTACGTAAAAGTACCAGAGGAATTCTAGCCATTCTTGAAAAGGAGTGCCAGAAGAACCCTCCTCGCTCTTTGTTAGACAGACTGAGCAATCTTCGTTAGTGTGAGTAAGAATGACAGAAGAACCCTCATCATCCTGAATAGGAGTTAGAGAGCCAGAGCAACCATCGTCAGCGTAAAAGTGCCAGAACAATTCTAGTCATTCATGAAAAGGATTACCAGAGGAAACTTTCTCACCCTTGGTTAGAGAGCCAGAGCAATTCTCATCAGTATAAGTAGGAGTTCCAGAAGAATATCATCCTGAAAATGATTGCGAAAGACACCCTCCTCAATATATATAAATATAACAGTGATCTCTAACGATATATACATACAGTTGAAGATAATCAAACGTGTTATAAAAATGTTTCATAACACTAACACTCCTCTATTTACAACTTTGAAAGTATATAAGTCCAATGTTTGAATTATAATTTAAATGCTTTATATCGTGATACGTGTTTGATGAAATTAACATAACGAGTTAGGGAAATGTTTGTGACTCGACGTCAAATATTTGCTTCGCAGTATTGAACAGTCTGCAGTCGACGTTTCCGACTCGGTGGATAATTTCGACTGCGCTGCCATTTCAATTTAATTTTCGCGATCATTTTTATTTCGTATCGTAAAAAAATTTATAAAAACCACGCAGTTTAATATATACATGTCCGATGGAAGTAAAACTTCTTTAAACACATTTTACACACGTGATTGGAAGATTTCTGATGTTTTTAAACATTAAATATGATGATTAATAATTAAATTTGAAAAATAACCTCTTATTTCTTACATCACACTTAAATACAGCTAAAAAGTTTATATAGATATTGTTCACGCCGGCCCTGACCCTGGCATGGACTCGACTCTGGACCCGGCCCCTGGAGACGGCGGGAGGAGAAAGTTAAGGGAGAGATTCCACAGGGGTCGAACTGATATCAATGAATTGTACACCTACCTGGTCTCCCGGCGTCGATTTCCTCGACGGCGACGAGCCCTGGCAGATAAATGATCACGTGAATGTGTAATTGTATGCGTGTATATTTGGTGAGTGTCTGTAACCTGCCAAGGCATCCAAAGTGTAAGCGACGCCGGTTCTCTGTTCTACTCCAAAATCCACACAGGGAAGTTCAACTGCGATCACCGCGTGGGCGGAAATAACCTAGCCGCGCTGTCACCCGCCGCACTTCTCTAGCACCACAAAACCAAATAACGTCGACATCTACTGAGAAGAATCCGGCAATAAACTCTATCATTACTCTTTTGAATTATGTGAGATAAATATCACATATTGAAATACAATGGCGTCAACAACATCGGTTAACAATATTATTAAACACAATTATAAGAGTAGGGCTGGCTTTTAGCCGGTATGAGTCCGGCATAACCTGGAACATTCTCTCAAGTATTCCAGGTATCCACGAGGAAAGCGAAGCAACTATATTCTCAACTTTCTATCACTTGCGGAGAATGGCGAATAGGTAAACTAGTATTTAGGATTACTTAGTTAATTATTATACATACTCTAGGCTAATTTGTATTGTTGTAACTTTTCTTTCTGTGCTTTGGTTTATGTTTGTCCAGGTCGCTGCTGAAAACCAGCGATGGGACGAAATCCCACAATAGCTGAGCGGTGTTCTCATTTTCGGATCAATTTTCTGCGACAACTTTAATTGTGTTATCATAAACTAACTGGCGCCAACCATTGGTACCTCGGAAGAAGCGTACTCGTACCATCTGCAAGCTTTTCGACGTACTAATGCACTGGTTATCCTCCTCGCTGCTCTATGAGTATAGAGCAATATAGTCTACAGATTATCTGTAGTCTGTAGTTCAGAAGTCCATAGATGTCAACTCACGAGGCGTATCGAACGGGCAAAATAGGCCCTCCTCGTGCTTTTGTATGGTTTTGTCGGGAAAGTGCGGTAATTCCACGCGTTTATTAGTTTTGTGGTGCAAGTGAAGTCGTTCGTCACGTTTTGTGGACCCCATCGTAGCCCACGACGAAGTGCGGTAGGTCATAGCTTGGCTAGGTTATTTCGCCCACGCGGTTGCCGCAGTTGGACTTCCCTGTGAGGATTTTGAAGTGGAATAGAGAACCGGCATCGCCGACAGCAGCTTTCCGTAACGCTTTGGCAGGTTACAGACACATTCCACAATAACACACACACAAATACACATCCACGTTTCATTCATCTACCAGGCTCGTCACCGTTGAGGAGATCGGGCGTCGGGAGACCAGGTAGGTGTAAAATTCATTCATTTTGGTTCGACCCCTGTGGAATCTTTCCCTTTACATTCTCCTACCGCCGACTGGGGACCGATTCGACCTGGACCTTAATGGGCCGGGTCCAGGGTCACGGCCGGCGTGAACATATACAAATATATATGTTATCAGTTATTGTTGTCGTGTGGTTTAAAGCACACTTATATATGTAGATATTTTACAAAAATATAACGTGATCTATATCAAGTATAGAAATTAGATTACATAATAGATACATTTCCATTTGAAGACTCAGTTGAGTCTCCAAACATTATACGATTCGTATCACTTGGAATAAAGAAAGGCTACGCTTTCAGGGACATGGCTGTTCCATTTACATACATTCACGCCTTATTTTTAGGAAAGCGGAGAGCAAAATACAAAACGAATTCTGTTATCTACCGAATTCAGCTATCCAGAAATATATTAATGTGAATGTATTTGATTAGTTTTCGAGATAAAAACATGTGAAATAAAATCCGTTATTAAAAAAAGGCTACATGAAAAATCGTACCATAGTTTTAAATTTCAATAAAAACTAATATATATGACGGAGGTGACGTTTGTACTTGTTGCGGGTGTGGTGGGATGGTCAAATGTAAAGAGACTGCAATAAGTCGTTAACGACACGATTTGAGGCCGCACTTGGGGTGCCATAAAAGGAGCCGAGAGAGGAGACTTTTGCCTCTGTCATATTGGCAAAAGTGTAGATAATTACGGACATATTCCAGTTTAATTAACATATTCCTTCTAATATCTTATTAATGAATTTATATATTTCTTTTCTTCTAATATGTTTCCTTCTGATATCTGGCCCCCAACCCTCTTTTAAATCCAATATATATTATATATTATTGATTTATTTTCTGATATATTTTTGAAAATATTGTTATTCAGGTCCATGTTTTTTTTATATTCACTAACATATTCAGAGGTTGTCTGGAGGAGATCGCTCCAGGCGATAAGACCGCTTTTGCACACATTTTACCTTATATTTTTTTTTCTTTTTTAATATTTTGTATCTTTTATTTTGCGTGCAATAAGTAATAAATAAATAAAATAAATAAATATTCACATTTGTGTATTTTTAATATTCTTTCTTTTATTACTTTTGCTTTCATTTATTGACAGCTTCTTAAACCGAAAACTTGCTTTTTTAAATGTACAATAAAGAATTTATCTATTCAATGTATCTTACTAATCAATTTCATTTGTTTATCCTTACAACTATTATAAATGCGAAAGTAACTCGGTCTGTCTGTCGCGCCAAACCTTTAGTGCTTGAGAAAGGAAATAATATGCTACATTTTAATGCGAAAAATGAATTATAAGGTATAGAAGTAATGTCATTTTTAGATCTAGAAGCATGCTAAAGTATATATACATATATGTCGGAGTGTAACAGTCTGTGGAACGCTGGCATCATCTGTCTATCGGCGTGGGGCAGAGTCACTAAGTGACAATCTGGTGCGCGACTCTCCAGTTCTCGGGTGACGGTCCGCCAGAGCGGTCGACTATTGAAACTGTCGTGTTTCTTATTATTATTAATGGGATTGTGTAAATTGATATCGGTAACATTAAGTGATTGAACATTATAATCTGAGTTAATTAATAAAGTATTTGGGTCCATCGTCGGCGGACCCTATGCCCATGTTTTACGCTTCTTCTCCTTCTCTCTTATTTTCCGACATATATATTTTATGTGTAAAATTAAAAGCCTAAATTATTAAAAATGCTATCCAAAACACTATTTCTCATGGAAATGATGGTAAAAAAGCTCAAAAATTATATCGACCTATTCCCATCTAATGTGGAAAGTTAGTGAGTAGCAGCCCATTAAAGTCCCACTACTGGGCACAGGCCTCCTCACTCCGAAAAGCGAGGGCTTTTAGAGCATAGACCCATCACGCTGCTCCACTGCGGAATGGCAAGCATAGTACACAAGTGCACTCTCTATTCCTTCACTCTCATAGACCGATGTGACGGGAATCCGACACGACTGGAGAGAGATCAGGCCCAGGACCGACGGCTTAACGTGCTCTCCGAGGCACGGGGGTGGATCACACCCCCAACTTCCCAACTTCAGGCAAATATTGAGAAAATCTTAACAGAAAACTCAATATTGATTTTGGAATGGGCCCGACCCGGGACTTGAACCCAGGACTTCATGTCTGTAGTCGAACATGCTAACCATTAGACCAATGAGGCAGTTATGTGGAAAATTATGTGCCGTTCCTACTTCGGGAATTGCAGAATGCAATCTTATATGTATCACTATGTTATATAAAACTGTATATAAAGTTGTGCTTAAAGAAAACTTAAGCTTCTGAATTTACCGTTTAACATTTCTACTTAAACCCTCTCAAGAAAAACGTATTGTCTTTTAAGGAAGACAAAGGAAATAACCCAAAAGCTTTACAGGGGAAAATGGGATATTTATTCATCGTCAGGTCCCTAAAGTAGCTATCTCTGGAAAGTAGATCGTTGTCCATAGTTTATATCTGCCAACTCAGTCATAGAATTGAAATCAATGGTTTTTATACCCGCATTCTATATATAAAAAGCAAAAATTGTCTCGGCATACGTCCGTTATAGATTACTCACGACTAATTTAGCTTCACAGTTACTTTGCAATTTGTTACGATGCTGTTTTGAAACAATAACAGATAAATTACTAGTCACCAGGTTATGTCACTTCTATCTTAGACTATATCATCAGGTCAGATAACAATTGAACACTAGCTAGTTAGCAATGTTAAACCCTATATGTTTATACACATTATAACATGCCTTTTGTAATAGGATGTGTTTGACATATATGGTTCAAAATAAATAGAAATTTTAACAAAATCAAAACCGCCTTGAAAACAAACTTACAAATTTATTAATATGCTCTAAAAAGTAAGAAATAATCCCTCTCCCCAGACTGTGCTACTATCGCTTCACACAAAATTCAACATAATTCAACAAACGTAAGGTCATTGCCATTTGATTACAGACAGTTATATATTTTGACATAAATCGCACCCTTACTGTAAGCCGTTCAGGAGTTCCATTGATCTTCATATTTAACTACGACTAGCATTTGACCATACCGAAGTCACGGTAGGCAACTCAAATATCTGGATAGCTTAAAGAAGATTCTGCCGAGTATCGTTGATTTGCTCCTAAGAATTGAAGAGTTCCGTCACTTTGTCATGAATTCCATCATCAGAACCTAACCAAACTATCACAAAACAACCCTTGAAGTATATCCTTTCTAATAAAAAAAGAATCATCGATCGGTTGGCGTGATCTTGAGTTGTTCGTCCATTTGTTGCGCACATGCTTATGCAAATTTAAGACTTATCCGGTTTTCTCGTGAATGCCATCATCAGAACTAGATTTTTAAAAAAATGGAATCTATGACGAGCACCATCTTTCATTTAAAAAAAAATCATCAAGATCGGTCCACCCAGTCGGTAGATATGAGGTAACAAACATAAAAAAAATCAATATGTACTGGGCCAGTACTGGGAGTGGGCAATCGGCGTGACTACTATTATAAAAATAACTCATATTAACTAACAACTTTCTATCACTTCACTATTTGAATTTACACAATTTACTACTATTTCTCTTAAAACAACCGCAACATAAGACAGCACGAGAAAATCTGTTCACACATTGTACTGCTCGTTAAAGTTACCTCGTATTGCATAACCTGCCGTAAAATTGTTCATTGTATTTAGTATTGTTAAGTGTGGCCACTGTATTACTCAATATTTACTGCTATACATTATGCTTTAGATTACCAGTGTCAACTACTAGTTGACATGATAGTTCTGTCTTAACTCATGCAATCAAAAATATGACCATCTCTTTCTTTTTGTCATAATATGTATTATTTATTACGTTTCTTACTAACAAAATATGCGTAGAGACCACACCAGACAATAGAAAAAACAAAAAAAATCTGTTACGAAGTGACCGTTACTAACTGTGCATGTGTGGCGTTTTCATGGTATTTTATAAACTGTGAGTATTTAATAGCAATTATTTGTGTTTTTGATTATATAAGTGATGTGAATAACAATGATAACCCTTGAAGTAAGTTTAAATTTCCAAGATACGAGCCTATGAATACAAGACGGACTTTTTTAATTAACAAAAGACAACATTGTATAGTTTCACTATTAGCAAACATAAAATCGTAAAATATGGTGGCCAAGGGTACATATATATATACACAGACACATTGTGTAGAAACCATAGGAGATAAATTTACTCCTTACCAGATCATCACGCTTCCACTTCAGACTGAATCATCACATAACATTAGATGAGATTACAATCAAACATAATCTGTCAGCAATGAAAAGAAACATCTCCACCATTACTTTTTCAAAACATTTCATTAAAAACTTCTCCTCAAAATATAAGGCGGTGTAATAAGAATTCGCTGGTACGTAAAATTCCCTACACCATTAATGAGAAATAACTTTGTGAAACATTATAGTACTCTGGCCGATCTTTAGAGCGAGCTCAGCTGCTAAGAATTAAGCTACTAAATCAGAAAACTTCCACAAGTAAACTATAATATTGTTCCAGCAGTTTTGCCGCAGTAAATATTCAGTGTTAAGTTTCTTAACGCGCTAAATAAGATTTTGAAGTGTGTTATATTGAAGTTATACTTCTTTATACGCTTTTAGTTTACGCGTATTTTATGGGTTTTTATTCAAAGTGTTGGGAGACTGCTCCCGAAAACGAAGAGAGATGATGGAATGTGTGAAACTTGTTTGGATGGAGATTTCCGAGACTTAGAGGGAAAAAGGAAGATTTCATCATTTTTACTTTCGTTTGTTTCCTTTCGTCACTTCACTCTATCCGCTGTCATTTCTATATTCACATCCCATGCAAACATATCCTCTTTCACACAGTTCATCCACACTTTTTTTGGTCGCATATCATATTTAGGGCCTTCAAGCATACATGGTTATCCTCCCTTCTCATGATATGTCCATATCAGGATAGTCTTCCATTCTTGGTGCTACTTTCACACTTCCTTTAATATACTCATTCCTAATCTTATCTAATATTATCACTCCACACATCCATCTCAAGATTTGCATCTCCGCTGCATGCAATTTCCTTTCATTCTCCATTTTGGTGGCCCAGCACTCTGATCCATTCAGGATCGTCTTATAAATTTTCCCCTTTCATTTGATGGGCATTCTGGCATCGCAAATTGTTCCCAAGACCTGCCTCCAGTTCATCCAACTTGCATTCATCCTGATAGTAACAGGATAAAGGTAAAATAAGGAAAAACAAAGATATTGGGAATTTATTTAATTTAATTCTCATTCAAAAATTTAAAACACCTCAAATGTTTTTTGTCAAGATTAGAAATTATTAATTCAATTTTTAATTTTAATTTAAAATTTTATAAAAGAGATTACTTATGAAATATCTCTATTTTACATTTTATGACAAATAGTATATTAAATTATGATATGACGAGTGGCAAATTAAAATGCCACATGTTATTTGTAATTATTAAAACTACCTAACCTACAAATTCGTATAAAAACGCTGCACTTCTTGGTGACGCTAATTACGCGTTTTACGTGATATTCACGGACTTAAAGAAGTTTCACTTCAAAAATCACATTTTTAAAACTTTATATTAACATTATTTAAACTTCATCATGTTAGTACAGCTAAATGAAACGATAGTTTCATAAAAAAAAACATTACTAAAAAAATCAACAATGAAACACAATCAGCTGGCGCTCGGGTCAACGAACGCATGCGTAAAAACCTTCCCGCAGCGCCCTTGAATGCAAGGGTAAACGCCCGGGCGCGGTTATTTAGTTGTTTTGCACGCATACCGGTGCGGCCGCGTGCGTTCGTTGACCCAAGCGACAGCTTATTGCGTGTCATTGTTGGTTTTTTTATAGTTGGTTGATCTACACACGACTGATGATGATATTAAGAAACTACTTATAATCTAATATCACGAGGGTTTCTTTACGCCCTGTTGAGAGAATAACCCACAATAAACTCAGTTGAGTGTCATTTTATTAATCATCAACATTACAATGTAATTTTCCTTTATTCTATCATGATTTTGGAGCAATCCATTCACTACCACGTTTCTTTGACGTTAAAGAAAAGTTTTTAATATACTATGTGATATCTCTAGAACGTATTCTGAAAGTATGTTACTATAGAAACTATAGAAAAACTTATCCTTATATCTTATTCCGATAGACGTAGTATCAGAAATATTACAATACACAGACTTATTAATTACTTAAATATAGTTTCATAATAAAATTATAAAGACTAACGAGAAATGGAATTACAAAATTGTACTGTATTAAGTCAAAGAGTCCTTCCGCTTTCTCAATTTTATCAATTGACGGGGTTAATTGCAATTGGGTTAAGCAAATACAGAGTTTGACTGCACTCAGTTAAATTTTAAGTTTATTTCACGAAAATTGTGCACCTTTCACAATCAGATTGTATTTGTATGCATGAAATCTATTTTTATGAACTAGGACGATAAGAAAGCGTAGGAGACAGAAATAATCGATTGCCCCGCGGGTCGAATGACGCTACAGTAGCTCTTAAATGTTTATGAAAGACTACCAAATGTTATGATCTTTATGTTTTTAAATAGTTAAACTATACAATGTTATCTTTTGTTTATTAAATTAAGACTCTGGTGTAGCATCATGTTATGCTAAACTTTGAGATAGTGAAAAAAGTCCGTATTGTATTTATAGGCCTATATCTTAAAAATTAAAACTTACCTCAAATGTTTTCTTTATTATTTACATCACTTATATAATTAAAAACACCAATAATCACTAATAAACACTTACGGTTTATAAAATACCACAAAAAAACATTACGACCTTCGACGCGAGACACGCAACGTTAGTAACGGTCACTTTGTAACTGATTTGTTTTTGTTTTTTCTATTGTATGGTATTATGTCTACGCATATTTTGTTATGACAATTACCGAGAAGCGAAATAGATAATAGACATTATGACTTAAGAAGACAGAGATGCTTATATATGTTGTAATAGAAAATTAGAAACCCGACTGTTTATGGTACGTTTTTCTCACAACAGACTTGACTTAACAATTGGCATTGCTGTTAGCGTGTAAAAAAGGTAAATAGCAGTCCAATAACGTCCCACTGCTGGGCACGGACCTCCTCACTTATAGGAGAGAGGGTTTTTAGAGCATAGACCAACTACGCTGCTCCACTGCGGATTGGCAGGCATAGTACACAAGTGCAGTCTATTCCTTCACTCTCATAATCCAATATGACGAGAAACCGATGCGACCGGAGAGAGATCAGGCGCAGGACCGACGGCTTAACGTGCTCTCCGAGGCACAGGGGTGGATCACACCGCCAACTTCCCGACTTCGGGCAAATATTGAGAAAATCTTAATAGAAAACTCAATATTGGTTTTCGAAGTGGCCTGACCGTCTGTAGTCCAACATGCTAACTACTAGACCAACGAGGCAGGTGTAATTTAAATAATTTTATAATATCGAAAACAATTATTAATATCAACAATTAATAACCGAGTGTCGAATTATTCTTCTCAATGTCCCCATTAACCGAGCTTAATGGTTTTATTCAAATACGACTTTATATTGACTATAAAGTTTTATAACACTTTTATAGCAGCAATAACAGAGCATCGAGGACTTAATATTACTTCATAAGAATATAATCGAGTGAGATATCTGAAAGCGACTTTAGTTAACTGGGCACATGGGCACATAGTCCGACGAACCGATGGACGTTGGGGCCGGAAGGTGCTGGAATGGCGACCCCGCATCGGACGACGCAGTGTAGGAAGACCCCCCACAAGGTGGACCGATGATATAAGGAGGGTCGTCGGTAGCCACTGGAGCCAGGCGGCGCAAGATCAGGCCTTGTGGGCATCATTTTGTGACACCTATGTCCAACAGTGGACGTCCATCGGTTGATGCGACGACGACGACGATACAAATATTGAGAAAATCTTAAAAGAAAACTCAATATCGATTGTTGAATTCGCCAGACTTGGTACTCAAACCCAGGACCTCATGTCTGTAGCCAAATAAGCTGACCATTAGACTAATGAGGCAGTACTATGACTGTAAAATCGCAGGGGAAAGCGTGATTGGTCTATGCTCTAAAAACCCTCTCTCCAATATATAAAGGCCTGTGCCCAGCAGTGGGACGGTAATTGGCTGCTACTTACCTAACTAGTCACAAAAACTAAAGAGTAAATCCAAAATTTTAAGTAATTTCTTACAAGTGTGCAGCAATGGAAACAATATTGGTTTCTTTATTGCACACAAGCTAAAAGGAGACATACAAACAGACACATAACTATGATATTAGCGTGCAAAGGTGGTCTTATTGCTACAGTCTCTTCCAGACAATTTTAGTATGAGAGGCTAATTGAAATATATAATAAGGCAAAATCTTACATATAATATACTTAAATATATTTTAGTTTATATGTATATAAGTTAATAGTGTATAAATTAACTATATGTCAGAGGGCAGATGTCTGTGGAACGCTGGCGCCATCTATCGGCGTGGATAGAGTCAATAAGTGGCAGTCCGGCCGGTCTCTCGGCAGTTCTCGAGCGGCGGTCGGGCGGAGTGGTCAACTATTGAAACTGTCGCGTTCCTAGCTATTATTCTTAATGAGTTTGTATAAATTGATATCGGGAACATTAAGTGATTGAACATTATAACTCGAGTTAATTAATAAAGTGTTTGATTGCACCAACATTACCCACGAACGCCCACAGAATAAGAAATGAAATAATGGATCCAATTAATAACGATGCCGGCGGAGAATCCTACGCCCCTGTGCTTTATGCTACTCCGTTCTCTCTTATTCTCCGTGTGTGAAATGTCTCACATATACAAGAGATATGTAATAAAAATATACGTGTTAATTACAGCAGTTTTCATTACTAAATACTAATACGTGAATCAGAAACTTTGTAAAACAGACGGAGGAGTATGAAATTCGCAAGATTTTTTTAGTTTTGTATAGTTTATATAAAGAAGGGGTTTTTTATCCCTGGGATATGCCGACTCCGATTAATGGGGTCGGGAGTGTGGGACTCCGCGAGGATATGCACTTGCAATTCCCACTAAAGCTGAGCGGGACCGCCATCAACTATGAGTGGGGAGCCAAAGATTTATTGAGGCATTCCTCTCTGGCCCCTCGGTTGCAGTCGGCTCACAGATATTCTATAGGGGGAGGAGTTATATGAACCTCCGCCTCCTGTCTCCTGCACCCTTTCGTTTTGGTTGCATTCACCTTTTCCCTTTGCCGTGCCTCTTTAAGCGAGATAACAGTCTCGCAAGAGGAGGCAACCGCTCTCTAGATCTGCTCACTGGTAAGCTCCTATAATACTTGCCAGTGAGAGGTCTGTGTCAATCAGTGACGTCATAATGAGTCGCGGCGGTACTTTCTACTGTGGGCTATGCCTGACGAGGCACCACATTCGTAACATCTGGCCGCGGGCACACAGCCAACAGTTTGGTACAGGTATTTGCCGAAGCAACCATGATTGGGAAACACCTGTACCAACCTCTAGAGCGATCCGTGCTCTCTGCCCAGCCATTTGTCCAGAAGAGGGAAGATCGCCCCTAATATGGTCCCGCCCGCTACTGGGGATCCGAGATTCTCCTTCCATCTTTAGTTCAAAGTTCTGTTAGCTAGAACCCTAACCCTCCTTATCTCCTCAGCGTCTGGTGATACCCCTCTGATTCTCGCGGCTGCTCTGCACTGGTAAGCAGCTTTGAGAACTTCTGCCCTGATCATATAGAGAAGGAGTGCGTAATGATAATCTTTAAAAAAAATATGCAAACAATATATATTGAATCAATAAAAAACACATTATACACATGCATATAGAGTACGCCTTTATGAATAGTCAGATGGTGTCTCAAAGGAGGAGTGTTGATGCCAACACTTATGTATGTTAGTGAAAGTTGGGTATGGAAGAAGAAGCATAAAAGTAAAATACTGAAGCTGAGTGACAAAGTAAGAAATAGTATGATAAGAGAACGTTGTGGTATAAAAGGAGAAGTAGTGATTAAAATTGAGAAAAGTATTCTTAGAAAGAAACTGACTAAAAGGATTTATAAGTCAACAGTGAATGGGAGAGTTCGAAAGGGAAGACCCAGGCGAACGTTGTTGGACCAAATCCAGGACATTTTAAAGAAGGGCCAGGTCAAGAGTACTCCTAACTGAAGAAGGTTTAATGAGAATGAAAGAAACGAAGGAGATATGAAAGGATCGTGGCAAGTGGAAGGACGTAATCTCTGCCTACTCCTATGAGAATGAAGCATACGTTAAAAAAGGTAATATTGTTATACATAACTTTGAGATTTTTTTTCGTTTACGCAAACCTCCTCCTGACTGTAACAAACAGAATTATCGAAATCGATATAGTCGTGCACGCGTGATCCTATGTCATAGAGAAAAAGGGACTCATTTTTATATAAAAAAGATTATTACAACTCTTTTTGAATATAGTCTTACTTAATTAAGATATCGTAGTCCTAAAATATAATTTCAATTTTCAATTTGCATTTTTGCAATCGTGGTATTGTATTCGTAAATAAGGAAAAGCATCTAACGAGTACAACAGCACTAAGTGGTACTCAGCTGTCTGCATGAGAAGCTCCTACAGTTGTACTGTTCTGAATTCAGACTACTATCTACAATTTGCATGTGAGAAACATTTATTTAATTTGATATTCAAATTTGTAGGTAGACATTTCTCATTAATGAATATAAGAAAAAAATAAACCAGTACAAATATGTTCAAAACAAATATTATTTAACGTGAAAACTTCAATGTTATTTGAACTTTTCTACTCATTAATAAAAGACAGACGTAAATAAAAGAAAATCTTAGAAGTAATATAAAAGAGGTGTACAAAAGGCGGTTTTATAGGATAATTTCGTAAAAAAATACATTAATTTCGTCATCGTCGCTTCAAGCGATGGACGTCCGCTGCTGGACATAGGTCTCACGTAATGACGTCCACAAGGCCCGATCTTGCACCGCCTGGCTCCAGCGGCTACCGGCGACCCTCTTTATATCATCGGTCCACCTTGTGGGGGGGCCTGCCTACACTGTGCCGTCCGGTGCGGGGTCACCACTCCAGCACTTTCGGTCCCCAACGCTCATCGGTCCTTCGGACTATGTGCCCCGCCCATTGCCACTTCAGGTTCGCGATTCGCTAGGACTATGTCGGTGACTCTAGTTCTACTACGGATCTCGTCATTTCTGATTCGATCACGTAGAGTAGACTCTGAGCTTCCGCATGAGGCCCATAGTCAGCGTCCACGTTTCAGAACCGTAGGTCATCGCTAGCAACACGCACTGTTCCTGAATACCTGAAGATCAAAGTTTTCGAACAGTGCGTGTTGACATTAATTTACTTTTAAAATAATCAAGCAAAAAAAACAATAAATTAAAATCAGCTGGGGCTCGAACGCACGGGTCAACGACCTCCGTTGAGTCCGACCAACGCTGAGACGTCAGCTGTTTTTAATTTTGTGTTTCCTTGCTGGTTTTATAAATAAAGATATGTATTTTATGAAAGACAAAATAAATTAAAATCAAAAACGAAAAATTCATATTTGCCTTGCCCTACCGATTGCTTTTCACTTTACTCTTACTCTGCAGCCTATTGTAATATGACATGCAATAAATATATGAAAAAATGGAGAAAATAGTTCACTTGAAAACGTTTTTCATTATATCTTTCAAATAATCTCAGTATAATGTTAAATATCAAAGCCATTCTGTAAGCCCCCTTCGGCGGCTCACTCTTGCGAAGATTTGCCGGTTCAGTATAAATGAAAATGCCACCAGACTCTTCACCCCAACCCCAACCAACTCCGCCGTCTACTTGTCACCAGAAGAGGATTATGTATCGCGATTGGAACTGTTGTTCAACAGGGACGTGTTTATTTTTTTTTTCGAAGTGTGTAGTTGCTGTTAGCCCTACTGGCTTTTACAGAGTAACCGAGAGGGGTGGCGAGCGCAGAAGCTCTGCCGAGGGATGAGCCCGTAGAAGGGCCCTGCTGCGTCGTGGGGGAAACATTGCTCTAAGGGCGCCTCCTGAGAGGCTCGGACCTAGGCTTTGAGCAACGTTTGCTGCTGCTGAAAAGGACAATCGGACAGGTGCTTAATCTTGACGCCCATGCGTCCGCGACTGGGGGCCGCGGCCGGGGTGCGTCAGATAGCGGGGACCTCGTCTTCGCCGGCGAAGACGCTGTGTGTGTGTGAAAGTGTACTGGGCATTGTCAATGGTAGTCTGGTCGTCAAGGACGTGTTTGCGCCGCCTCTTCCTAGGCGGGATGTTAAGCCTAATCCCATAAGAGGCGGCATTTATAATGAGAGGGTTGGGGTGACTGACGGCTCTCTTGAAGTAATGGACGTTTACCAAATTGGCTATATATTATACGATGTTTGCGACTGGTAAACGTGCACTATTGTGACAAGCAAACAACGGTGGTTGGTATTTTATTCGATAAAAAGGACATCCTATGATTGGCGTTTTATTACTCACCAATCACAGGGACTGCTTTAATTACACAAACAAATTTATTCTTGGAAATGCCAATTATACGAATATATACACGCTATAGTTAACAAACATTTTGTATATACGAATCTATAAATATCTATATAGGGATTCTAAGTTACGCAAAAATATACTATACGAAAACGAACGATTTTAAAAACAATATTGACTTTAAATGACTTTAAATTAAACAAAAATATATTATTTCTACTTTAAGGAGAAAAGTCGCGAATACGTTGTTACGAAAGTATACTCGTCTATATTAACATTTCATATAAAGTATATTATAGAATCATAAATACAAAAGGTTAAGTTGAATAACATAAATTATGTAAGTAAACAGTATTAATTAATATAATATAACTTAGACTAACAATACTCGGAATGTGTCCCTGTGGAGACCGTAATAGTATAATGCATAATATAAAACATTGTATATTATTTGCCTTCGAAATATATTATTATTTAGGAATAAAGAAACTCTAATTTTCTAGCCTAATAACACAAATACATATACGAGACGAAGGAGAAAGCCACGTCACGTAAGTAGAAAGCGTTATGTCAAATTACAGCTAAATACCTCAGTGACAGAGACCTCTTTCACATTTGTTTTATAAAGTACGTTAATATTGTTTTATTACAACATTAAAATTACAATTTTTCGTCATTATTTAAACCAAATTTTAAATATCTAAGACAAGACATTATTCTGCCCAAACCTCTTAGAATTATAGTTTGTTTTGTAAAATAAAAAACAATTTAGACAAACATTGTAATATACTAATGATGCTATTATTAGACAATTTTTGTTAAATATGTAAGAGGGTAATAACTCGTTAACAACACGTGCTTCAGTTTCCAAACCCACGCAATCCGTGGCCGCACTAGGTGCTATAAAATGAGCCGAGAGCGCGGGTTCGGTGCGCAGTTCTTAGTGACTACATCAGGCATGGACCACATCGGTCCTTGTGATAATAAGTAACGTTATAATAAATTCACCTGACTTCTGCCTCTATCGTATAGACAAACTCACTACCATTTATTAATTATGCTGTGTAATTAGTTATCGTTTCATTATTATATTCCATCTAATATCTCACATTAATTAATTAACCAATTTAACCCCCTAGTAATCCGACATGCAAATTTGAGCTTTCTTTAAGAGAATGTTGGTTGATGAAGTGCACAAAGATGGTCTTATTACTTAGAGCGATCTCTTCTAGACAACCTTTGGAGGGAGGAACAGGAGACAGGAGCTGAAGGTGCAAAAAAGACAAAGAAAAATAAAGGGAAAGTTTAGGAATCACATGAAGAGCGTAACGCTTTTTAATAACGTAACGAACATATACCCATATAAACAGTCTAGGTTACTTTAAAAGGCATAATAACTAAATGCTAGCGCCATCTATCGACGTGGGACAGAGTTTATTGCGACAATCCGGCGCGCGTCTCTCCAGTTTATGAATGACGGTCCGCCAGAGCGGTCGACTATTGAAACTGTCGCGTTCCTAGCTATTATTATTAATGAGTTTATGTAAATTGATATCGGGAACATTGAGTGATTGACAATTATAATCTGAGTTAATTAATAAAGTGTTTGATTGCACCAATATTACCCACCAACGCCCATAGTATGGAGATTGAATTATGGATGCCACTAATGACTATGTCGGCGGAGAACCCTACGCTCTTATACTTTATGCTCCTTCTCTCCTATTCTCCGACATATATATAAAAAAATTGTTGTACTATCGTGTAATTCTTGCGTAAGCAATGGAAACTTGGCGTGTACACAGCAAGCCGCAATTCGTTCCGCAATATAACTCGATGAAAAAGCGGGGAGGCTTTGAACATTTGTAAATACAATCTCCCGCTACATAGTTAGAATACGCCACGAGCTTCACCGCAAAAAATAATTGAGTACATAGCGATGGGATCCTTTATTTTCAACAAACGAGGTAAAATATTGTCTGTTCTTTTATTTATTACTGGCTGTTGCCTGAGGTGTTAACCGGGTCATTCCGAATGCCTTTTTAAATCAAATCAAAATCAAAAATATCTTTATTCAAGTAGGCATATTAAAGCACTTTTGAATCTGATGATGATATTAAAGAACGGCTTAAAATTTTAAGTTACGAGGGTTCCTTCGCGCCCTGAGTCGAGAAGAACCCACAACAAACTCAGTCGGGTATTTTTTTTTGTTACCATCATCATTACAATATCATATAAGTTTACTATATTTTAATAAAAATTAGAGCAATTAGTTCACTCCCACGCGTTTCTATCGTCTAAGTCAACTTTCTTTAAACAAAGACTTTGAATTTATTAATTGACATCTTTAGAACGTCTTGTGGGAGTTTATTATAGAAACGTATACAGTTACCCTTAAATGAGTTGTTAATTTTATGCAGCCTATAAGAATTTATAAAAAGTTTGTTTTAGTTTCGTAGGTTATATGATGTACATTCACTCTTTTTATTAAAAGAGTCAATGTTTTTATGTACGTACAACAAGTTTTCTAATATATATACGCAGTGAACTGTCATTATGTTAACTGCCTTGAATTTGTTTCTTAGCGACTCTCTTGGACCCATATTGTAAATCGCACGAACGGCCCTTTTCTGCAGTACAAATATTGCATCTATATCAGCAGAGAAAATAAAAGTAGCCTTATCATCCCTCATCACAACAGCTATCATCCAGTGAAAGTTTCTTTAAAATTCCATTCCAAAGATTAGATAATTCAAACAAACAAACTCTTCACAAATATTTTCAAAGTAGTCAAAGTTTGGACCGTAATTAATTTAAATGTAATAATAGGTTTGCACATTAATAAGGTCCTGTCGTTAAAAACTAATTTTTAGCCTGACTATATGCTTATCGGTAGGTATTTTTGGTATCCTTGGAATATGAGCTAACTCACCAGTCGCAGGACCAGTTATAAGGGTCGCTACAAATTTATTAAGATTCATATTTTTAAATTCGTTATATCTTTTGAACGAAACGTCCGATTTGAATTATTCAAAAAGTATTTTAAAGGTATTGAAACGGTCTTTAAAAATATAATTTAATAGATAAAGGATTAATACAAAGATATGAATAATATGGTTTGATTATTGTCGGCACTTTTATTGACTTTTAAAATGTAAAAAAAGTTATAGTGGCATAACTACAGCAGTTGGACATATGGTATTTGGGACTTTTTTGTAGATATTAAAACCTTTTAAAATATTGTAGAACATTTTTTTGTTCTATCTTCAGTAGTTTTCGCAGCGCACGCGATTACAGATTTTTTGTTTCACACCTTGGGTTATATTAATGCATTTTATTAGGGATCCCTAATTTTTGAAAAAGTGATATAGCCTATGTCACTCAATGAAAATGCAGCTTTCTAATAGTGAAGAAATCGTTGAAATCAGTCTAGTAGTTGTGCGAAAACGTAACAAACATATATAATAATACAATAACACAAATCTTTAATTTCATGCTCCTCCGTCCACGCTGTATTTATATATACTTCTTATTATTTTTATGAAAAATTGTTTCTAACGTTACGTTTTTATCTATAATTTTGATGTCCCAATAAATTAAGTTTATTGAAATGTCTGAGTTAATTTAGAATATTAAACTTTGGTTAGAGTATGTCAAACGCATAAACTTGTTATCAACCCAAGTTTGATCCAATAATCAAATTTTACTGCAAAGTTAGGAAGCAAATAAAAGTTCGATTACTTACGATATATATATGTCGGAGAATAAGAGATTAACGGAGCAGCATAAAACACAGGGGCGTAGGGTTCTCCGCCGACATCGTTATTAATTGGATCCATTATTTAATTTCTTATTATGTGGGCGTTCGTGGGTAATGTTGGTGCAATTAATCACTTTATTAATTAACTCTGATTATAATGTTCAATCACTTAATGTTCCCGATATCAATTTATACAAACTCATTAACACTAATAGACCGCCGCTCGAGAACTGTCGAGAGACGGGCCGGGCCGCCACTTATTGACTCTGCCCTCACGCCGACACAAAGATGGCGCCAGCGTTCCACATACTATTACACACGGACCAGTGATCCACAGACTCTTGCACTCCGACATATATATAAAAGAACGACTGGGCTTTTAGTTAGTCAGTCAAGAATATGTTTTAGTAGTAATTTAGCAGAGTAGATTTGTTACAAACGGGCAGACTACTGACGATTTAAAAGTGCTTTCTCAGCCCACTTAATTAGAAAATATTTTGATTTTGATTTTGAAACTATATATAAAAGAGTAACTGATCAGTTTCTTTCCAGAGTGTTCTCATCGGAATCAACTTTCCGAACCGGGATTAGATTTGTTATCAATGGACAGACTACTGACGATCCAAAAGTGCTTCCTAAGCCCACTTGAATAGAATATACTTTTATTTTGATATTGATTTTAAAACTATACATAAAGTAGCAACTTCTGAGTTTCTTGTTGGTTTCTTCTCAGAGGAATCAACTTTCCTAACCGGGATTAGATTTGTTACCAACGGACAGGCTACTGACGATTCAAAAGTGCTTTCTGAGCTCAATTAGTTAGAAAATATTTCGATTTGGATTTTGAAACTATATAAAAGAGTAACTGATCAGTTTCTATCCAGATTGTTCTCATCGGAATCAACTTTCCGAACCGGGATTAGATTTGTTATCAATGGACAGACTACTGACGATCCAAAAGTGCTTCCTAAGGCCACTTGAATAGAATATACTTCGATTTTGATATTGATTTTAAAACTATACATAAAGGAGCAACTTCTGAGTTTCTTGTCGGTTTCTTCTCAGAGGAATCGACTTTCCGAGCTGGGGTTAGATTTGCTTCCTTAGCCCACTCAAATAGAAAATATTTTCATTTTGATATGGATTCTAACTAACTTAGTTTTAACTAACATTGCTATGCTATAGCTAAATGTGTGTGATGGTCAGTAATGATACAATCTAAGATGGAAGCGTATTAATCTGGTAAAAGGTGAATTACCTCTAGTTTCTACACAGCATCTTACCGGAACACAAATCTCTTTGATTGGAGATACGTCTTTGATGGTAGAGTGGTAACTAACCACAGCCGAAGATTCCCACAAGTCCTGATTGAAACGTTTTCGAAAATTTGTCCAACTGGGGATCAAACTCGGGACTATTGTTAGCAAACCGAGTATAGGAATTGAATTTTTTAGTGTAACCGAGTCTGGACTGGTGGAAGGCTTCGGCAGTGGTCAGTTACCCCTCATACAGCAAAGATACCACTTCAAGCAATAAGTAAGTAAAGTAAGTAGCAGCCCATTAACGTCCCACTGCTGGGCACAGGCCTCCTCACTCCGAGGAGCGAGGGTTTTTAGAGCATAGACCCACCACGCTGCTCCACTGCGGATTGGCAGGCATAGTACACAAGTGCACTCTCTATTCCTTCACTCTCATAGTCCGATGTGACGGGAATCCGACACGACCGGAGAGAGATCAGGCGCAGGACCGACGGCTTAACGTGCTCTCCGAGGCACGGGGGTGGATCACACCGCCAACTTCCCAACTTCGGGCAAATATTGAGAAAATCTTAATAGAAAACTCAATATTGATATTTGAATTGGCCCGACCCGGGACTCGAACCCAGGACCTCATGTCTGTAGTCGAACATGCTAACCACTAGACCGATGAGGCAGGCAAGCAATAAAATTAATTAATTCGCTTTCATTTGGACTATATCATCATTTACTATTAAGTAAAGTGCAAACGACAAAATATTTCATAGTCAAAAGGAAGTTATTGAGTAAAATATTAGGAAACACTTTGAATTACAAACCTTTTTTATTATATCTCGAGAAATTTTTGCCATTTCACAGTCGTGTTAAAAGTATCCCCGTCCGGGGAAACTAATTTTACCAAAATTACTTGTTCCCACGTAAAATTGAGGTTATAATTTGGGAGTAAAATTTTAACTGAATGATAAAGGTCACTCGAATTGTAACTTTTGTATAATTTAAATTATGTAGGACAGAAATGATGTTTATTTGTAATAAGGCTATAAGCAAATAGTTAAATAAAGACTAGCAGAAAAGTTTAGAATTAATAAATAAAAAGGTGAATGATAATTTCAATAATGTTGTCAAAACTCAACCGGAACATAAATAAATTTCGTAAAATGTTATAGTTGCGATCAGAAATTGTTGGCTGTCAATGTCAAATGTCAAAAACAGATGATAATAAAAGTATTCATTTAAATTTAACTTGATTTCTGAACGACTTCCAAATTTAATTGATTCCTAAACGACGGCAGGGACATCAAATGACTGACAGGTATGGTTTCTAAGTGAATACTTTCAGCGGAATTTATCTGTCTTGCTTGTTTGGGTTCCCAGCCACTCCGGTATCCCTGGAAATGAGACAGCTGATTCATGCGCAAAAACAGCAGTCCAAGATGGAACGATCGATTATTTTCACAAATTTTCAACACGATATAAGTTCGTTTTCCAAGTCTTACATTGAAAACTTTTGGAACTCTTTCTGGATTGCATCAAAATTGGTTTCTAAATGAATGCTTTTAGCGGAATTTATCTGTCATGCTTTTTTGGGTTCCCAGCCACTCCGGTACCCCTGAAAATGAGACAGCTGATTCATGCGCTAAGGCAGCAGTCCAAGATGGAACGCTCGATCATTTTCACACGATATAAGTTCGTTTTCCAAGTCTTACATTGAAAAGTCTTGGAACTCTTTCTGGATTGCATAAAAATTGGTTTCTAAGTGAACTTTTTAAGTTAATGCTTTCAGCGGAATTTATCTGTCTTGCTTGTTTGGGTTCCCAGCCACTCCGATATCCCTGGAAATGAGATAGCTGATTCATGCGCTAAAGCAGTAGTCCAAGTTGGAACGCTCGATCATTTTCACACGATATAAGTTTGTTTTCCAAATCTTTCATTGAAAAGACTTGAAACTCATTTTGGATTTTATTAAAATTGGTTAAAGGCAAATATTACGCTGCCATCCAGCCAAATATCCCAAGGCAACCCAGGTTTTTTCTACATAGATATGGAAATCGCTCTGTATCATCTACTAATTCACAAATGCGTCTTTGTCACTTGTGTTTCCCTGTCTACCTAGTGAAACTCCGCATCAGAGACAATTCAATTTGTGAACGTGGCCTGGACGAAGGCACTGTTTTCTATATCATGTTCAACTGTCCTAAAGTTTCCCATCCCATATATGACGTTATTGCCTGCCAATCCGCAGTGGAGCAGCGTGGTGGGTCTATGCTCTAAAAACCCTCGCTCCTCGGAGTGAAGAGGCCTGTGCCCAACAGTGGGACGTTAAAGGGCTGCTACTTACTTATATGACATTATTCTTCCCACTGTTCCTTTTTCTTTAAATGTTGAGCAATTGATAACCTTTGTATATTATCCCTATTATAAATTTATTGAATTAGTATTAAGTTGTGAATGTTTTGTTTTTATCGTGTGTTGTCCCTAACCCTTCTTATTTGTAGAATATCAAAATTTTGATTTGAGAAACGGAAACCGTATAATCTCCTACGTGCCTTCTCCAACTAATGTGACACTAGCAAAATTATGTGTGCTTTGTCACACTTAAAAGCCAATTATAAAAAGAAGGAGTGAAACTTCTTTAGGTGCATGAGGGTAAAATTTTTACGGATGAAACGCGTGATTAGCCTTACGTAGTTACGCAGTGTTTTTTATGCCCATTCCTTAGGTTAGGTAGTTTTAATATTTACAAACAACATGTGGCATTTTAATTTGCAACTCATTTAATAATTATAATACCATTTTTCATAAAACATAATTATTTGATTAATTCTCTTTTTTAAATTAACAAATAATAATTTGTAATATTGACGAAAACACATGGCATTTTTATTTACAATTACATATTTTTTCCCTACATCTAAGTCTTGGAAATCTAAAGTATTAGATTTGTAAACAAGACTTAAAATTTTGTTTGTCAAAGAAGTTTCCCTTCAGACATGTGTACTTTGTTCGCATGGTCTTTTTTTTAACCGACTTCAAAAAAGGAGGAGGTTACCAATTCGTCTGTATGTTTTTTTTATGTTTGTTACCTCATATCTCCCTAATGATTTTTTTTTAATGAAAGGTGGTGCTCATTATAGGGTTGTATTTTTTTAAAATCCAGTTCTGATCATGGCATCCATGAGAAAACCAGATAACTGTTAAATTTGCAATAAGCATATGCGCGACAAATGGACGTATGACTCAAAATTACGCCAACCGATTTCGATGATTCTTTTTGTTATTGGAGAGAATATACTGCGAGGGTTGTTTTATGTTAGTTTGGTTAGGTTCTGATGATGGAATCCATGATAAAGTGACGGAACTCTTCAATTTTTAGGAGCAAATAACGATACTCGGCAGAATCTTCTATAGGCTATCCAGATATTTGAGTTGCCTACCGTAAATATGAAGATCAATGGATCTCCTCAACGGCTTACAGTAAGGGTGCGTTTTATGGCAGAAAATATAAGTGTCTGTAATCATATAGCAATGAACTTATGTTTGTTGCTGCATTGCAACACGTTTTAAGGTGTACTCATATTGAGAAAAATTTCTTAGTTTACTTCAGATTCACTAAAAATAAAAAAATAAATAGAAATTTTAACATAAAAAGAACCGCCTTCAAAATAAACTTACAAAAACATTAATATGCTCTAAAAAGTAAGAAATAATTACGCATTCTTTTATAGTGTTCTTCGTATTGTTATATTTGGAGTCGGTGTCGGAGACGCGGAGCTGCCAAGTGGACACGCGGGGAACATCTACCTTGGCTGAAGCCGACTCCGAATATAAGAATACGAAGAGCACTATAAAAGAATACGCAATTTTCATATTTACTTACCACTGCAACCTTCCCCTTCCAAAAATAATTCAAAACTAAAAGAGTTAAACCAGACCTTTCTCGAGTTTAAGAGAGACTAACTAGCATTTGATTTATATATATGGATGTCAATTAAAATAAAGCCTGCTAAAAGTTTACTGTAACATTAAAATTCAGATTGAGCTCTAAATGCACCAAAGGTGCCATTTCGTGAATAGCCCAAACATTTTAGCTCCGACCAAAAGGTCGATTTAATGGTTGACCTTAATTACACACGTATCTCTTTGTGTATTCGACTACACTAATTTTGTCGGTCTATTTTCATACATTTCAACCGTACAATTTGTTTTAAATACAGTTTTGCTGAAATTTAATTAGATTGCTTCATTACTTTTGACTATATAAATTAAGTAGCAGCCCTTTAACGTCCCACTGCTGGGCACAGGCGTCCTTACTCCGAGGAGGGGGGGGTTTTAGAGCATAGACCCACTGCGGATTGGCAGGCATAGTACACAAGTACACTCTCTATTCCTTCACTCTCATAGTCCGATGTGACGGGAATCCGACACGACCAGAGAGAGATCAGGCGCAGGACCGATGGCTTAACATGCTTGTTGCGGAAGGGAGCACCGAGCTTAGCGCATCGCCGGCGGTGACTAATTCTGATTGGTCAACCGCCGGCGACCCCCCTCCCTTCCTACCTCAGCACTCGCAATCGCCCTCTCTCCTGCTCGTTGCACCGCATGTGCCTGCCGAGTGGGAAGGTTGTACAAAACGCCTTAGACTCCGGAGCGGAGTAGATCTAAGTACTAAGCGCGACCATCTAACCAGAACCATCTTACCATTTGATTACGGAAAGTTATATATTTTGCCAAAAATCGCATTCTTACTGCAAGCCGTTGAGGAGTTTCATTGATCTTCATATTAAACTACGGCTAGCACTTGACCCTACCAAAGTTACGGTAGGCAACTCAAATATCTGGATAAGTTATAGAAGATCCTGCTGAGTATCGTTGATTTGCTCCTCAGAATTAAAGAGTTCCGTCACTTTCTCAAGGATTCTATCATCAGAACCTAACCAAACTATCACAAAACAACCCTTGAAGTATATCCTTTCTAAAAAGAATCATCAAAATCGGTTTGCGTGATCTTAACATGCTTATGCAAATGTAAGACTTATCCGGTTTTCTCATGTATGCCATCATCAGAACTGGTTTAAAAAAATGGAACCCTATGACGAGCACCACCTTTCATATAAAACAAAATCATCAAGATCGGTCCACCCACGCGGAAGATGAGGTAACAAACATAAAAAAGTACAGTCGAATTGATAACCTCCTCCTTTTTTTGAAGTTGGTTAATAAAATGAGTGCAAAGAGTTATTTTAATTATGCCAGCTATAGAATCATCTCACTTTGTTATATTTCTAAAAATCTAGACCTATCTAGACTGTAAACACTAATCTACTTCAAGAATCATTATATCGATTGATGAAAACCGAATGAAAATCTCGTCAGTAGTTTTGAAGACAGATCAGACAGACAGAAGAACAGACAGATGAACTCCTTAAAACTTTTATTGCAGAGTCGTTGGATCGATTATTCAATTCAATGGTCCAATAAGCATTCAGTATCGATTTAAAAGGCATACCAGAGACGAAGATGAAATAAACATTTGTATGTAAACTGCTCTGTGCGAGATATGCCAGATGGTTGATAGACGCTATTGGAAATCGGAGCTTCTATTTGATTTTCATTGTTTCGATCCAATGTTAGTTTGATTACTTCTGCTTTCCACTTATTTGTATCTACTTGTAATTTCAAATTATTGTAAAATCATTAATACAGATGGACACGGGACGTATATTAACTTGAACATTTCATAGACTTATATTCACTCTATCTATTAATGATAAATAGAAGTTTTAACTAAAACAGAACGGCCTTCAAAATAATCTTACAAATACATTAATATGCTCTAAAAAGTAAGAAATAATTGCGTATTTCTTCGGAGTCGGTGTCAGCTGCCAAGTGGGCACGCGGGGAACATCTACCTCAGCTGACACTGACTCCGAATATAAGAATACGAAGAACACTATAAAAGAATACGCAATTATTTCTTACTTTTTTGAGCAGGTAAATATATTTGTGAGTTTGTTTTGAAGGCGATTCTTTTTTTGTTAAATTTTCTTTTATTTTTTGATTTTTAATGAATCTGAAGTAAACTAACAAATCTGTCTCAATATGTGTACACTTAAAAACGTGTTGCTCATATGAGATAACACCGTTTAAATGAAACAACTTTACAAAGTTAAATTTACGTTAATATCGCCACATCCGGGATCGAACCCGAAACCCTTATACCACCGCTTCACACATAATTCACCTTTCAAATATTACAATGCAGCAACAAACGTAAGGTCATTGCCATTTGATTACAGACAGTTTATATATTCTGTTATAAATCGCACCCTTACTGTAAGCCGTTCAGGAGTTCCATTGATCTTCATATTTAACTACGACTAGCACTTGACCATACCGAAGTTACGGTAGGCGACTCAAATATCTTGATAGCTTATAAAAGATTCTGCCGAGTATCGTTGATAATGACGATGAGCTCTTAAGAATTGAAGATTTCCGTCACTTTGTCATGGATTCCATCATCAGAACCTAACCAAACTATCACAAAACAACTCTTGAAGTATATCCTTTCCATCGAAATCGGTTGGCGTAATCTTGAGTTATTCGTCCATTTGTCGCGCTTATGCAAATTTAAAACTTATCCGGTTTTCTCATGGATGCCATCATCAGAACTGGTTTAAAAAAAATGGTTCCCAATGACGAGCACCACCTTTCATATAAAAAAAAATTATCAAGATCGGTCCACCCAGTTGGGAGATATGAGGTAACAAACATAAAAAACAATATTAGTTATATTTAAACAAATTCACTTATAAATCTCGACAAATTATATACCTAAATCTTCTTCTTAAATAAAAGTAACTAAAATGCGCCATCAGAAGCAAATGGATGGGTGCCCATAAGGCTGGCAGAGTTACCTCTTTGGACAGAGATACTTATACGCTGTCCGAAGTACCACCCGGCCTTAGGGTCACGGGTGACATCAACTAAGTGAGATGAAATTTCTTACAAAAAGCTTTTAGCCTCAGGACCCCACGGTCCCAACGTCTCCACGCCAAAAGGCACAAATATGTATATGTATTCTAAAGCAAGGCTCTCATATTTGCGCCTCTTGGCGTTTTCAGCTAATGACGCCGCCGCTCCCGCTGATTTAGAGGTAGCGTCAATGTGAGATGGTGCAAGCGTATCAACACATGTAGCATCCCACACCAACGACCTCCCTTTTTTCCAAGGCATCAACGACATACCATCAGGTCTCTTACCATCATCACGTGGAATTCCACGGCACGTTAATGGTGACAAGGGTCCTTCTGATGATGTCGTTAATGCCGGCGTGTCTCGGAAGACGACCAGCACTACGAAGACAAGACAGACCATGGTGACCGAGTTGATTTACCCACTCACCACATTTAAAGCGATGGGCCTCTGCTACATTTCTAGTTAAATAAAATATAAACTAAGCAATGTTTGCTGTAACGCAATAACGATGTCACAAGCCGACACGATTTGTCAGACGATGTACAAAATTTTGTTTACCAGTATTTAAAATCTCCTGCATTTCCAGTTAGTTGCATTGCGAAACGAATTTCTCGGGTTCGTGCAGGCGAAGTTTGTAAAATGTAATGTCATTTCATTTCCTATATACTCACTCCTATGTATTTCTATCGTATATAAGTTTAGAATTCCAAACTTCATCATTGTCGTCGTCGCTTCAACCGGTAGGCGTCCATTTATTTATTTATACACTTTATTGCACCTTAAAAGTAATACATTATAATAAACTTAACTAAATAGAGACAGACAGTACAACAGGCGGTCTTATCGCTTAATAGCGATTTCTTCCAGACAACCTTAAGGTTAAAAAGATGTAAGTAGCGAAGAAGGAAGGTAGGCAATAACATAAACATACACACAAATAGCTACATCCTAATACATATACAATAATAGATATATCAAGGTAAGTAGCAGCCCATTAACGTCCCACTGCTGGGCACAGGCCTCCTCGCTCATATGAGAGAGGGTTTTTAGAGCATAGACCCACCACGCTGCTCCACTGCGGATTGGCAGGCATAGTACACAAGTGCACTCTCTATTCCTTCACTCTCATAGTCCGAGATGACGGCAATTCGACACGACCGGAGAGAGAGATCAGGC
This sequence comes from Elymnias hypermnestra, assembly GCA_015832385.1. Classification (NCBI taxonomy): domain Eukaryota; kingdom Metazoa; phylum Arthropoda; class Insecta; order Lepidoptera; family Nymphalidae; genus Elymnias; species Elymnias hypermnestra. The sequence continues at coordinate 1,272,372 of JACTOM010000926.1, read as the reverse complement.
GCAGGACCGACGGCTTAACGTGCTCTCCGAGGCACGGGGGTGGATCACACCGCCAACTTCCCAACTTCGAACTGGCCCGACCCGGGACTCGAACCCAGGACCTCATGTCTGTAGTCGAACATGCTAACCACTAGACCAATGAGGCAGTCCATCAGTATAGATATATATCAACATATTAATATATATAACATACATAAACTTACATATATGTGAATATAATGTCGTCAATACTTAATTCTTCTCCAAGAGATAGTCCATTGTTGCACATATGTATCATGTAAAGATGCCCACAAACTCTGACTTTGGGCTGCCTTGCTCCAGAGAATACTGCTGCAGGCTTTCAAAACTTTATGATTGACGTGAAAATTAGACGACTTGTGTAATGTAGGCGGTTTTTAGGTCCCCATTGCTCCAAATTTACAATAAATCGGGAAATACGAATGACAAAATTAGAAAGAGCTAGTTCGAGGTACAAATCATATAAAAACCCTTTAAAGTGAAACGTTATTTTGCATGCAACAATGTCACAATGAAATTCAGACAGTTCATTTTCCAGTTGGATATCGCACATCTGGTATATTGTCCGAGCTGTAGTTTACATACGAATGTTTATTTTACAGTGTACCCTCGCTTGACCTTTAAATTTGTACACAGTTACAAAGACATAAACTGCTGGTGTATGAGAGTAATATCCTGATGAAATGTATTGATTTAAAAGCAAAAACGGCGACATCTATTTGTTGCGTATGTCACTTAGCCACTCACATTTAAAATCTAGGATATCTTCTAAGATATCCATTTTAACGAAATGCTACTGACAGCAATTTTAATCTACATTAAATAAACAATATATGTGATGTATTTCATTGGATAGTTAATAATACTCTATTGCATAAATTAGCTTGGTAAATATATACATATTTATTGTAGTATGTAGAAGATAAAAGTCATTACTGTGTCTCATCCTTTAGAGATAAATATATACTATAAAAGACTTTCTTATTGATCGTTTTAAGATATATTATTCCGTAGTACATTAATTTGATCTATCTAGTAAGGTTTAGCCAGCGTTTGCGATTGAAGCGCACAAAAATATATTTTTTACGACATTACGTTATAAATCTTTGAATTTTTCGTCTTATGTGTACTGTAATATATATATGTATTTTACACATAAATCTTCCTTTAGAATTACTTTATCTATTAATGCATTAAATTTCCTCTTACACTGCCTGAAACCTAGCTTGATATCCTCTGACATCCTACACTAAAATAATTTTTAATACGAACTACTAGTTCCTGTTTCCTGGAAGTTAATGGTTTCAGATAGACAAACTATTTAGATTTATAATTATAACTAATTGTAGTAATGCCCCGCGGTTTCACCAGCGTAGATATCGATAAAAAATAAAAAGAACAGTATAGTTGTCATTGGTATATCGGTAGGTATCATTGGTATCCTTGGAACTGATCAGTCGCAGTTACAAGACTCTGTACAATTTTCTTTGGAATTGTCATTTTTTAATTCGTAATATTTTTTGAATGGCATGTCCGATTTTAATAATTTAAAAAGTATTTTACAGGTAATGAAATGGTTTTTAATAAAATATAAGGATTAATACAGAGGCATGAATAATATGGTTTGATTATTGTCGGCACTTTTATTTACTTTTAAAATTTATAAAAGTAGTTATAGTATCATAACTAAAGTCGTTGGACCTATAGTATTTAAGACTTTTTTGTAGATATTGATACGTTCTGTAATATTATAGAACTATTTTTTGTTCTATCATCAAAAGTTTCCGCAGCGCACGCGATGACAAATTTTATGTGACCAATTTTTTCACACCTTTGGTTACATTAATGTATTTTTTATCTAAGATCCCTATTTTTTTGAGAAAATAATATAGCCTATGTCGTTCAATGAAAATGCAGCTTTCAAATGGTGAAAAAAATTTCGAAATCAGTCCAGTGGTTTTTATATAAAAACGTTGCAAACATACATAAACAAAACAAATGTTTTCTCTTTATAATATTAGTTTAGATATACCGTAAATAGCAAAGCGCTTATCTGATGTTGTATATCATACAAATCGATAAACCAGATTGTAAACCGGAAGAAGATAAGGACATAAAGCCTGTCAAGAGTCGGATTGACATTATTACAGATGTAGCAAACTTCCGTGAAATAAACTTGTTTTCAATTGTATTTTGAAGTGAAGCTTCTTTACGGTTGACTTGAGAGGTAAGATGTTGATTGCGTGACAAGAACGTTACGAAAAGTTAGGTCGGATGAGATGAACGGAAGTTGAAAGCCAGATATAAGTAGATTGAGAGATTTTTTTTATATACAATACACCACTAAAACTCAGCGATACCCTCCACATTATTTAATGGAGCAGCAGAGGATCGATTGACGCCATCCACCTGGTATTCCGAGGTACTCCCGCTGGAAAACTTAGCATGGAGGTAGAAGAAGCGCATATATACGCCTCCTTCAGCAAAATAACAGATTTGCAGAGGGAGGCCACTCATAGGACAGCGGCGAGGGCTCAAGGCCTGCGGCCTGATGCCGATGAGGTCCGTAGGATTAGGGTCCTAGCCGACCATGCTCTGATTCAGAAGTGGAAGGAGGACCTTGGGTCCCCAGCGACGGGCGTGACCACAGTGGAAGCGATTTGTCCTTATCTGGACCAATGGCTCTCCAGAAGGCACGGGACGCTTTCTTACAGACTGGTGCAGATTCTGACCGGGCATGGTTGTCTTGGAAAGTTCTTGCACCAAATTGGCCGAGAGGAGACGCCCAACTGCCTTGAGTATGGTGCATCATATATTATTGACTCAGCACACCACACAGTGGCAGAATGCGTCACCTCTTGGTGCCACTGATTGGCGGAGATCTCTCGCTGCGTAGCGTTATAGGCGCGATGCTCTTCAGTGAAAGATGTTGGGCGGGAAAGGCCTTCTCCTGCGAGACTGTAGTTTCGCTAAAGGAGGCCCGCGGACGAGAGAGGGAGAATGCAGTAGATGCTCCCTCTCACCGCCGAAGAAGGCGGGATTCTAGGCGGCGCATGTTTGCGCACCTACTCCCGCTTCCGTGAATCCTCAGTCAGGCTCATCCGAGAAACCAGGTAGGAATGCGCAAGCTGATCCTCTGGTGTCTCACTCACGGATGGAGAGGGTTCCGCTGCATTTTAGTAGGTATTGCGAGTCTCCTCACTCGCAGAGTCCCACACTTCCGAGCTACGAGTCGGGGTTAGTGCTTAAATGCATTTCCCAGCGTAAAAAAAAAGAGGGAGGCCACCGCCGTCTCTGTTTTGCTAGTGAGCATTGTGCCAACTATATCTTCCAACGAAAGATCTCCTACAACCAACGACGTTAAATGATACGGCTGGAATTCCCACGCCGGGCATTCTATCAAAGAGTGCTGCACCAAATTAATAGGTGCTTCACAGTCATGGCAGGCGGACGTTTCCTCTCGGAGAACAATCTGATGCAGGTACTAGGCGAAAACACTATGTCCACTCAGTACCTGCACCTGCCTGTAAGAAAGAGATCCGTGTGCCATGGACAACCAATTCTCTAGGCGTCGACGGATCGCCCACACCGTAACCAGACCCGCCGTTGGAGATTCCCGGTCCTCATGTCACCTTTGGATCAGCGCTCTCTGTGCTAAACATCCTCCCAACACCGTCAGTATAAGTTGGTGCCCTTACGGTAGCGAGAACATATTTTCTTCACGAATGAATGAGAATATAAATGTTACACGGTCAGCTGAAGATAGCCATGACCATATTAAACATTTGATTTTTAAGATTTATTAAATTAAAAAACCGATCCAATATATTCCCACGGAGGTAAACCTTATCTGAAACTACGCGATCATTTTACCGGCATTCCATGGCTGCTGTAATGCACCATGTGATAGATGAACAAAAAATTAGTCGATGTAAAAATAGTTTCACTTTGAAAATTAAACTTTTGAGACTTCTAAAATTAAAGAAACGATCTATTATATTTCCACAGGAATATACCACGTCATGAATTACGCCGTTACCTTACCAGAGCCAGTTGTAATGCGTCATGCGATAGATGGACAAAAAAATAAGATGCGATGTAAAAATAATGAACGAAAAACCACATTAAACGTTTGATTTTTCAGACTTATTGAAGTAAAACTATATTTTATATTCCCACAAGAGTATACACTATCAAACACTACGCGATCTCTTCACCAGAGGATTAGTTGTAATGCAACATGCGATAGATAGACGAAAAAAAACAGGACACGATACCAAAAATAATGAACGGAAAAGCTAGAGTTGATGTACAAATTTCACTTTAAAGCTGTCGTTTTTCGGAGTTATTAAAGAAATTAGATGATATTACGGGGGTATACCTTATAGGGAACTACGCGAGTGACACCACCGGATATAACCAGCGTTAAAATATTTATGCATCCCATTCATAAAACTTCCAGGGCCGCAATAAAACGTAGCACTCCGACGAAGTGCCGAACGGTGTACGTTTGTCAGGACGAATTACAGTCCGACAGTTTCTCGTAAAATTCAACGCTGTTTTATATACAATCTCAATAAATCTTCCATTTATATCTTTTCAATACTTTTAGGTAAACAAATATTTACTTTAAAGTAACAACATTTACTTTATCTTTTAGATTTACAGCGTACAAGCTGATGCTAGAGTTCTGAATAATGCTGTATCTGTCTAAATATCTTTGAGAGGATATAATGAGTTATCCTGAATAGATAGGTGTATACTATCATAGATTTTTTTGTGGATCTATAAAAGACAAATTATCTTATTATACATTACTTTGTTATATCTCTAAAGGATTAGGCTATTTTTTCAATTAAGGCACTCAAGAGGCTTTAGTTTTTTTACTTCCAACAATTAATGTGATATTTTAATGAAAGTTACGTAAAATCCATGCAAATTATACATAAAAACCTTTTTGAAGAGTTAGTCTATCTATTTGTAAAGCTGCGTGCAACTTGATTCATTAGTTTTTGAGTTTATTGCGAAATATTAGACAGACCGACACAGTTTCTTTTGTAATGTCAGAACAAGTTATTTCAACCAAATTTACGTAAAGCCCTTAGAAATTATACATGTAAATCTTTTTTAAGAAGTTATCTATCTATTGGTGAAAGTTGTATGTAAATCGGTTCAATAGTATTGGAGTTTCTCGCAGAAATACAGACTGACGCAGTGGTGTTTACTGTTTTGTAATGTCTGGATAAATTATTGTTACATTTCAATCAAATATACATAAAATACTTATAAGATATACTTAAAAATCGTTCCTAAAAACTACTCTAACTGTTGTTAAAAGCCGTAGGCAAATCGGTTCAGTAATTTTTGAGATTATTGCAAAAAGACAGCGTTGTACTTTGCTTTGTAATAAATGAGGTTAAACACTTAAGCTTTGTTAGTATACAACAGAAAGTTTAAATCTATTTCAGCGTTACTAAAAATTTGAATTCGCAGTCAGCAAAGGGACACGTGAAAGCCTTCCGCTTAAAACGATTAAAGCCTTAAACGAGTTCCTCTCACATTTCACCGCTTTAGAAGTTTCCATTCGGCTGAAAAATTCAGCGATGTTTTAAGCTTTTAGTTGTGAAAAAAAAGTTATATCTTCTATACAAAGTTCACTTTAAGAACTGTTAAACTTGCCTTCTAAATCCCACCATGCTTTGATGTAGTTAAACCTGATATTAATTATATAATTGATACTTTATTGTCATTTTGAATTTCGGAATAGAAATCGACCTATCTATTAATATAAATACTTTTCATGTGGGTTTTTAGGTCACTGAACTTCTCCTAAACAATTGGACCGATTTTATTGAAACATTTTTGGGAGCGTTGGATTTATCCATATTCCCACGTGATATAGAACGACGCGGGTATCACAGAGGGACACAGCTAGTGTTATCTATATAACCATTATAAAAATTCCAAAATATTAGTAATGTTTTGTTTGGAACCTAAATAAAAAGCTATTTTAAACGGAAAGGTTTGAAATTACGTAATCAATTTCTTTCCAAAGCTTCATGTATCTTAATTAATATGCAAAAAATACGATGTTTCTTCAATTTTTATACGAATAACAATGTTTTATACATTAATAACATTACATAAATACATTGGGTTATAGTCGTTATCCTAACAAAACAATTATACACCTCACTTTTTCTTCTTTAACCAATTTATTGGTTTTGTTCTCACAAAAAATACGATATACTTATATTATGTAATATTAATATATATATCGTAGCAACGAAAATAATTATAGCTGACAATGGACTGGAGGGGAAGTTAAAACCCCTCTTTAGAACAGCCAAGGCCAAGTTTCACTTGTATCGTGGTTTTATTAAACCATATAATGTTGTTTTTACTTTATAGTATATCCATACTCTGGCCGAGAAAACTGTATCATTGGTATAGTGGTTAATATGCTCTGCTACAGACATGAGTTCCTGCGTTGGAGTCCCGGGTCGGACCAATTCAAAACTTGGTGGTGTGATCCACCCCCGTGCCTCGGAGAGCATGTCAGTCCTTCACCTGATCTCTCTCCGCTCGTGTCGGAGCCTATGTGGCTGAATATAAAGAGAGTGCACTTTTGTACTATACCTGACAACCTGCTGAGAGCACCGTGGTGGGTCTACAGTCTAAAAACCCTCTCTCATATGAGGGAGGAAGCCTGTGCTAAGTAGCGGAACATTATTCGGCTGCAACTAACTTTACTCTGGCGGAGCATCCAGCGTAGGCACCCCAGTGCTATATCTTGTCCTGGCTGGTTAGAGGAGAGCTTACACTGGAGAGCATAATTGGTGTAATACTCGGCAATGAAGGTGGGTGGAGGGCATTTGCCTTTTGTGAGACCGTCATCTCGCTGAAGGAGCCAAACGAGAGCCTAAAGGAGCCAGCAGCTTGGTTACAGCGTAACCTTTACCGTAGAAGACAGTTACCTTCTATTACCAGACAAGAGGTAGGACACTCCTCTTATCCCGCGCAGGAGTTGAGGGCTTCCTCCTAAGTCTTCCAACAGGTATCGTTTGAAGTACTAGTGTAGATTGCGTCTACTTCTGGTGCTCCACTAAAAAATGGGGAGTGCCGCTGGGTTTCAAGTATTCTGGATTATCAATGAGCCACACATTCTCGATTAGATTGTAAATCTGATCGGGGTACGTAAAAGCATGTCCCTGCGTAAAAAAAGGATAGGCTAACTACCTACTCCAGAATTACTCTCAGGATACATAGGTACGATAGTTTCCTTTATTGAAAAGAACAGTCAAGCACCTGCTTGGTCATTGTCGCAAGCTTCATTATTTTAAAGAGAAACTTAACGGTACCTGCTCAGGATTCAAAGTCTCAATTTCTAATTTCTGAATGAAAATTCACAAGTCTCACCACTAAGCTATCATGGCTTTTCCCCTTTACTTTTACTTACCTTATTGATATAGTGGTCAGCTTGTTCAGCTACAGATGTGAGGTCCTGGGTTTGAGACTCGGTCGGGAAAGCTTAAAATCGATACTGAGTTTTCTGTTAAGAAATTCTAAAGGGTTGTCCGAAGTTATGTTGCTGGCGGTGGTTGGAATGAATGAAGGAGTAGAGAGTGTATTTCTGCTAGCACATACACTATGTCTGTCAAACCGCAATGGAGCTGCGTTTTTGGCCTATACTCGAAAAACCCTCTCTCTCGCAAGCGAGTCCAGCACCGGGAAGATAATTGGCTTCTACTTACCTATTTATACTCTTTCTCTCTCTTTGTGTGTGAAATTTTAAATAGCTTCGAACAAGTGACCACATAGCCTCTCGTAAAAGAGGCCAGTATGCTTATATCGGCAACAAAAGCTCAAGGTTAAAATGTGCAAGCGTTGCTTATTAAGTGGTCAGTGGATGATATAATAAAACCTCTGCTATAGAAAATATGATAATATAATGGATTTTAGTTACCTCAAATCAAAATTAATCAAAGATTATTTAATAAAATAGGCTAAAACATCACTTTTGAATTGTCAGTGTCATTGTACAATATATTTAACATATCATCGATGGTGTTAAGCAATTAAATTCCAAAACTTACTATAGTTCCATTCCTAATACACCTTTACATATTTTCATCATACCTGTATCAAAAGTTCGTATTTTCGGCGCTGTTTTGTATAATTTTATTTTTGTATAATTTATAAAAAAAAGTTATAGAGCAACGATGAAATTTTTTAAAGAAATTTTCTCATTTTTTGCGTATAACGTTTTTAATTATAAATTTAGGGCAAAAAGTTATATGAACATATTTGTAAGCAAGCCGATTTGCTACAAATTATGTATTCACGATTTTTTTGTAGGGGTTATAGTGTCAGAGAAATTGCGAAAAAGGGGATGCACCCGCTTTTCCATGGCAGCGGGGGCTCAATAGCGGTAACCCCACAAACTTGGGGTTAAGCTTCTATTGATCTCAACACATGTCCCAAAAATAAAATTGCGTCCTCTAAAAAATGGAAAGCCCTTATAAGATTTAAATGGGCTATTAGGCTATAATATAGTTATGTGTCTGAATGTTGTCATAAATAAATGAGTAAATAACTTGTTGTATATTTACGTAGTTGAAGCATACGAACTATGGATTCAATATCTATCTTTGTTTCATATTATTATAAACTTTATTATGTACATTTTTATCGAACTATTGATCCTGGCCTGATGAAAAATTGTATAGGCCGAAATTATGACATTGCTATCTGCATTTTTATCACCAAAATTATAAAGCGGGCGGTGATGTCATACTTTTGGATCTAGGTGTGTCTGATATATAAAATTCTCGTGTCACGGTGTTAGAAGTTGAACTCCTCCGAAACTGCTCCACCAATTTTCGTGAATCTTAGCGTGCATATCGGCTAGGGATAAGAACGGACAACATCTATTTTTCATCCCCCTAAAGGGCGATCCACCCCTAAATTTTCACTGTTCTACGATTAACCCCTCTTTTTTAATAGCAATAATAGTTATTATATGGCAAAACAATATTTGCCGAGTCAAATAGTTTGTTATGTAATATTTGCATAATATTGTAATGTGGAAGAAAATAATAAATCATTGAATCATTCAAGCATAAACTCCTTAAGGACCTTTATAAATGTAATATTGTTATTGATATCAGTGTGAAAAGCCCTTTAAGCATTTCGATACCAGAGATTTTATATATGTCTGGATAACTTAGTGCACCCTAGAGGGTACTTCTCAAATTGCCCTGAACATTCCACTTCGACCCGAGAGGTTACGTCGATACCCAACCTTAATTATTCAGGTACATTTTCGTGCGATTTACAAGGTAACCTCTCTGGGGTAATGATATAAGTACTAGCATAATAAAAAGAGGTTCCGGGTATGCTTCTAGTAGGAATTGTATTTTTATATGCATACTTCTCTTGTTGTACTTTGGGCATGTAGAGAGATTGAATAAAGGGAGACTAGCAATAAGGATTTATGAGGCAAGAGTGGGAAAGTTGGAAGGGGAAGACGAAAGAGAACGTATCTGGACTAAATCCGGGACATTTGGTTTGTATGATAGGTTTAATGAGAATGAGAGAGACGAAGGTGATAGGCAAGGATCATGGCAAGTAGAAGGATGAGGTCTAAACCGAAGGGAATGAGATGTACTGCTATGTATGTATGTATACTTCTGGACAACCAATTTAATGTTTACGTTTGTCACACCTCGCGCCGGCCGTTGTGTCACCGCTTGTTAAATCGCTCATATCTTCTAAGATATCAATATTAATGAAATACTGTTCAAAACAGTTTTGATCCACATGACATATACAATATATATAATGTATTTAATTGATCATGGACTAACACTCTACAGTATAAAATAGCTTGGTAAATAACACATTTTTTTGTAATATGTAAAAGATAAAAATGGTACTGTGGGTTATATTTTAGAGATAAATATATACCACCTTAGACTTTATTATACTTATGTTTAATATTTATTATTACGTAGTACATGAATTTGATCTATCTCGTAAAGTTTAGACAGCGTTTGCGATTTAAGCACACAAAATATTTCTTACGATATCACATTACAAATTATAAAATTTTTCGATTAATTTGTACTATAATAAGTATGTATTATACATATAAATGTTCCTCTGGAATCATTTAACATATTGCTAAAAACTGTGTTACAATCCGTTTATTATTTTTAAAGATCTCATCGAAAAGACAGCCGAAGCAACTTCCTTTTATACTAGGTAAAGATATAGCTATACTTTGTACAATCAATTACTTTATTAATATACTCTGGTAAAAGGTAAAGTATACCTTGTATTGCTTACTGTACCATGATTGATGATGTGTTTTTGCTGGTATCCAATTTAAATAACAATTTACTAAACTTATCCTACCGTGAATTGAATCAAATACCCTTGTTAACAAAACGATAACTCGCAACGCGTCAGCGTAAAATAAATGCTTAAATTTTGTATCACATTGAAAAGCTTCATTATAAACAGAAACCCAATACAGTTCTGTGGCTTAAACTGATGGTAGAACAATCGGATTTCATTAACGATACACCGCAAATTTGAGTTTATTTGTTGTTAAACCTCAATATTGTAATCAGTTATATTTTAAACACATTATTTATAGGACTACATATTTTCGTTTGTTATTTAAAATCAAAACTATATTTGATAATTTTAAAACGCTGTAAGATTAGACGTTGTAGTGTCACAAGCGTAGTTCCTTATCCAGTGGATAAATCCGCTCTGGAGTTCCAAGGATAACTATGTGTATATTGATATGGTAATGAGTCAATTTATACATACATAGGGTACGGTAGGGACCACATCCTTCCACTTGCCACGATCCTTGCATATCTCCTTCGCTTCTTTCATTCTCATTAAACCTTTCATACGAATTCGTCGGTTTATAGTACTCTTGACCTGGCCGTTATTTAAAATGTCCTGGATTTGGTCCAGGAACGTTCGTCTTGGTCTTTCCCTTCCCCCTCCCCCATTCACTCTTGCGTCATAAATCCTTTTTGAAAGTCTCCTTTCATTCATTCCCTCTACATGCCCAAACCATCTAAACATACCTTTCTCAATTTTAGTCACTACATCTTCTTTTAGACCACAACGTTCTCTTCTCACACTATTTCTTACTTTGTCACTCATTTTCAATCCAACCAGACTTTGCAATAAACATCTTCCTCGTGAAAAGATTTCATTTATCCAAGTGTGTGTGAAAAGTGTGAAGAGAGAGAGTGAGAGATTACCACAAACACATACACAAAGTATTTGTGTAATAAAGTAAGTTATAGCAATATCTTTCCACTGTGTTGCGGACGGGAGCAGCTAGCCTAGCTAATTCTGATTGGCAACCGCCGGCAACTGTCATCCCTCTCCTACTCGTTGCAACCGCATGTGTCTGCCCTAGTGGGAGAGTTGTATACAACGCCTCTCCCAGAGTTGTACCACATTTCGCCTTAAACTCCCGAACGTAGTAGATCCCAGTACTAAGCGCGACTTGTGACCATTGAAGCAAAACTGCGAACCCAATCACAGAAACTGATTACGAAGAACCGAACTTCGCACAATTGAACATCCGAACCGGTAAGATTTGAACGACCCAAGCCTGAACAACTGACACCGAACCCTGAAGAACCAAGCAACGAAGAACTGAAGATCCGCAACGGCAATAACTGAAGACGGAAGCTTTCAAGAACCGAAGACCTCAACCCTCAAGAACTGAAGATCGAAGTGCCAGAACCCCATACAGTCCACTGAACCTGGAGGGATTTGTCTGAACCGGAATCTCTCCTCTACACACTGCTTGACACATGCCTATTCACTCAAAGGAAGAGATTTAAGATACTAAGCCCACCATCCTGATACGCTACATATTTACCAGTACTAATGCCTAGATATGCAAGTGTCTTCACGACCAATTTAAAACAACAATCTGCCCAGCTAGAATAATTCTTTGAATAGCACATTAATAAAATGCTGTGTATTTACATCTAATTGGTTTCTAGCGTAAAAAAAACGTTATTTCCTGTAGCAATTTCATAAGAAAAAACTCAAGAATTCATAAAATCAGGTACATAAATTCCTATGATCCTAAAACTTACTTATTCATAAATAGACCCAAACACAAAAATGGATATTTATGTATATCTGTCAACATTATTAGTTTTTTAATTAATAAGGCCCTATAAAACCAGTTTAAACTTCAACAGGGTCCTAGTTCCTTTTATAGCATCTAAACTGACTTTCATACGATCACGAAAATCGACAAACAGACATAAAACGCCACTTGACTATAATTACGAGGCATTGAAATAAGACCGGCTTTGAAATAGGTCTATCCATTGTGCATCCACCTAATTCCCAAACATATTACGTCTATTTAGTCGTAATATATCTCCTGATTCAATTTGCTTAATCCCACAATTTGATAAGGGATGGCTTACCAGCTAAACTGTTAAATGGTCTGTAGAGGTCAATGTTCAGATGGGTCCAATTTGTGTCAGCTTAATGCCACGTATTAGTCAACTAGAGCATAACTTCATTTAATCCTTACTAATATTATAAATGCCAAAGTTACTCTGTCTGTCGTGCTTTCACATAAAAACTACTGAACCAAGGACTTGGAACACTTTTTAAACCTTAGATTGCCCGTGTCAATAACCGGTGACACGGCCGACTATTCTGTCTTAACTCGGGCAATCAGAAACATAAGCATCTCTTTCTTTTTAAGTCATAATATATATTACCTATTTCGCTTCTCGGTAAGTCTCGTAACAAGGTATGCGTAGAGATAACACCAGACAATAGAAACAACATGAATAAATCAGTTACAAAGTGACCGTTACTAACGACGCGTATGTCGCGTCGGCGGTCGTTAAGTTTTTTGAGATATTTTATAAACTCTGAGTATTTATTGGTAATTATTTGTGTTATTGATTGTATATGTGGTGTGAATAACAACGAAAAACCCTTGAGGTAAGTCTTAATTACTAAGATATGAGCCTATAAATACTACATGGATTTGTTTAACTATCTCAAAGTTTAGCGCAACATGATGCTACAACAGAATTTTAATTTAGTAAATAAAAGATAACATTGTGTAGTTTAATTATTAGCAAACATAAAAATCATAACATTTGGTGGTCTTTCACGAACATTTAAGTCCCAAGAGCCACTTAAGTGTTGTTCGACAAGAGAGCCACCCTACGCAAAAACGTCCGTACGGGGCAGGGCAGGCTATTTGAAAGAGATGCATCTATAATGAATGGCAACAAGTCGAAGAGGTGAAAGAATTTGTATACTTAGGATCTAAATTTACAAAAGATGGAACTTGTGAAAGTGATATTTTGAAAGGAGAGTGAATGCAGGGAGCATGGTAATTGGTGCTCTGCCTTTATGAATAGCCGGATGGTGTCTCAAAGGGCCAGACTGGCTAGGCATGCAGGAGTGTTGGAGCCAACACCTATGTATGGTAGTGAAAGTTGGGTATGGTAGAAGAATCATAAAAGTAAAATAAATGCGGTAGAGATGAGAGCGTTGAGAAGTATGAGTGGATTAAAACTGAGTGACAGAGTAAGAAATAGTGTGATAAGAGAACGTTGTGGTATAAAAAAGATTTAATGAAAGGAGACTGGCAAAAAGGATTTATGAGTCAAGAGTGAATGCGAAAGTTGGAAGGGGAAGACCAAGGCGAACGTTCCTGGACCAAATCCAAGACATTTTAAATAAGGGCCAGGCCAAGAGTACTCTAAACCAACGAATGAAAGAAGCGAAGGAGATATGCAAGGATCGTGGCAAGTGGAAGGATGTTGTCTCTGCCTACCCCTACAGGAATGAGGCGTAATGCTATGTATGTATGTATGTAATCTTAAGGAACGTTTATGTGTATAATTTGTTAAGGTTTCGAGTAATTTATGATCAAATTTTGACCAATATGCGACCACTAGTAATAATAAAAGACCTTTATTCGCATAACATGGTTACAATAACTAGAATACTTGCATAGAAATAAATAAAAAGTATATGCATGCGAAAATTCGTCGTAGCTGCTTTTTAGTTCATACCGTACATTATACAAGCGCTGCTTACACAAGAAAAAGAGCTTAAAAAAGTAACACACGTTTAAACTTGAGCTGTGAATGAGTATGTAGTTGTTCATGTCGGCTGTGACCCTTTCGAAGGACTCGACACTGCACCCGGGCCCATAGGAATCCAGGTCGAATCGGTCCCCGAGACGGCGGGAGGCGAAGTTAAGTGAGAGATTCCACAGGGGTCGAACAGATGTGTACGATTTATGCACCTACCTGGATTCCCGGCGCCGATCTCCTCGATGGTAACGAGCCCTGGCAGATGAATGATCACGTGGATGTGTATTTTGTGTGTGTGTGTGTAGGTGGAATGTGTCTGTAACCTGCCAAGGCATCAAAAGCTGTTGTAGGCGACGCCGCTTTTCTGTTCCACTCCAAAATCCACACAAGGAACTCCAACTGCGGCCACCACGTGGGCGGAAATAACCTAGCCGCTATAACCCGCCGCACTTCGTCGTGGGCTACGGTAGGGCCTAAAATGCAACGAACTACTTCACTAGCACCATAAAATCAATTAATGCGTGGAATTATCGCACTTTCCCGACAAATCCAGGCAAAATCCACGAAACGGGCTTATTTTGCACATGGCGCGAGTACGCCGTTTCCGAGGTATCAATGCTTAGCGCCATATTGCGCGAACAATAGTATTTTAGAGAAGTAGTTCCAAAATCAATCAATGAACTAGTATATTATTCTGTTACATTATTGACACAAAAGGCAATCATAATCGTGACCTAAGGTTTACGCAGCATTCTCATTTCGCAGAGTTCGAGAGGTGCTCGAAAATCCCAAATGAAATATTCGAGTCCCATATATTGCTATCACATATCTGGCATCTCGCAAATCATTCTGACATTATTAAATAAAAGATATATTTAACCGGTATTCCGAGATCTCGTACATTTTGAGGCTAAACTTCGTCGTACAAAGTACACATGCCAGAAGTGAAACTTCTTTGGCAAAGTAATATTTAAGTCTTTTTTATCTTTATACAAATGTAAAACTTTAGATTTCCGAGACTAAGAGGAAGGAAAAAAGAAGACATGCTAGGAATTTAATGAATTTAATTGTCATTAAAATATTAAGTGTCAAATGACGAATTGAAAATTTAAATGCCACATTTTATTTGTAAATATTAAAACTACGTAACCTTTAAACGAATTATTATTATATTGAAAAACGCTGCACATTTTCGTGACGTTTCAAACTCATCAACATTTTATCCTCGTGCACCTACAGAAGTTTTCAATTCAAAATACATTGGTAAAATAAAACAAAAATGAAACAGTCAGCTGATGCTCGGATTAACAAACGCTCGGACTTCGTTTCTTTTACACGCACATTGGTGCAGCCACTTGCGAACATTGACCCGAGCGTCAGCTAATTGTGTTTCATTGATGGTTTTTTTAGTACTAACATGATAGAGCGTAAATAATTTTTATTATTTTATTTTTATTTAAAACTTTATTGCACACGTTTAAGAAAAAACAATACAACTTATGTAATATAAAAAGAACCAGAAAATTAAGTAAAAGGGTGCGCAAAGGCGGTCTTATTACTAAGAGCGATCTCTTCTAGACAACCTTTGGTGACAGGAACAGAACATAGGAAGGGGAGGTGCAAATAACTTTAAAAGAGAAAAGTTGACTCAGTTATACTCTTCTTAAACAAAACATTAAATATAAGTACACATTTAATTAAAAATTAATTTTATAATTAATGTTAATATTTTTTTTTAATTTTATCCGTCCCCTTTTCATCCGGTATCATTAGTACTGTCGTCTATCTTTGTTTTCGGGATCGTCCTCCTAACACCTTCTATAGTATTACATTATTTTAATAATTATTTGAATTTGTATGTATGTGTACGTGTCTGTTTGGGCGTATTTGGGTGTTGCGCGTATGCTTACGTAAGTGCCTGTGTTTTTTGCTGTACTAACGTGATGGAGCGTAAATAATGCTACTGAAACATTTTAAAAATAGTAAATTTTTAATAATTGTTTATCCCATCCCCTCCTCGATGGTGTCATTAGTACTGTCGTATGTCTTTGTTTGTTATATATCTTGTATAGTATTAACTCGTATGAATGTATATGCGTCTGTGTGCTAACGTAAGTGCCTGCGTGTGTGCCTTTAGTTGTACTAACATGATAAAGCGTAAATAATGCTAGTAAACGTTTTGAAAATATGATTTTTTTAAATACATTTTTTCAGTCCCCTCTTCGATGGTGTCATTAGTACTGTCGTCTGTCTTTGTAATCGGGGGCGGTCTTCCAACAACTTGTATAGTATTAATTTGTAGATGTGTCTGTGTGCTTACGTAAGTGCTTGTGTATGTGCGTTTCGTTGTACTAACACGATGGAGCGTAAATAATGCTAATAAATAATTCAGCATCGATTTTTTCCAACCCATAATCAAAGGTGTCATTAGTATTTATCATATTAAGAAACCTATATAATTATTATGGAACAAGATTTGTTATTACATTCCATGAGTTTATAATGGTAACGTATACAGATACTTCTTAATCCTTCACCGTAAAGCGTAAGTATATCATTTTGCACAACAAATGTTCTTCATTATGGTGTAAAATTAATTCAAAACCACATTTTAATTTAAAGAAACATCTCGTGTGTTGATGTTCTTAACAGAAAAGCAATTTGGAAACATATTCTTACGTAATATCATTGTAAAATGTTATCTAAAGAAAATGGAGGCAGAAAGGTGCCGGGAAAGATGAGGCTTATTTGTTTTTCATACGGCATCCTTTGCAGGAAAATTGGCTCACCTTTACGAATATTTAGAAAGCACACCTGGTGTTCTCATCGAGTTTATTAAAAAGTAGCTATTCCCTGCTATTCTACCAGCGTAGTTCCCGATCCATTGGGAATATGGAGTAATTTGGGTATCGCGTATGGAGTCGTGATGAGTAATTTTACTTAGTTTTTATTACTTCCTTTCCGATTATTAGATACATACTTACATTGCGACGGCTTCGCTGGCGCAGTGGTGCCAGTATTCGCTTTGCTATCGGAGGTACCCGGTTCGATCTCCGGTAGGACGAATTTAGGAAATTGTATTTTCTAATTTGTCTGAGTCCGGACTGGTGGGAGGCTTCGGCCGTGGCTAGTTACCACCCTACCAGCAAAAACGTACTGCCAAACAAAGAGATTTGTGTTCAGGTACGATGCTGTGTAGAAAACGTAAGGAGGTATATCGCCTCTTAACAGATTAGCGCGCTTCCATCTTAGACTGTATCATCACTTACCATCAGGTGAGATCACAGTCAAGCGCTAATCTGTCAGCAATAAAAAAAAACATTGGTCATCATTTTCTTGCCCTTATCCCACTAGGTGGGGTCGGGACACCATGTTTCCTTTTACCACTTCATTCTATCAGCTGTCATTTCTACATTCACACCCCTTACACACGTAACCTTTTTCAATCAATTCATCCACACTTTTTTTGGTCGCCCTCTCCCGGCCCTGCCGCTTACCATCATATTTAGGACTCTCTTACATGGCTATCCACCCTTCTCTGGACATGTCCATACCAGGATAGCCTTTCACTCCTTAACTTCTCGGTCACTGGTGCTACTTTCACACTTCCTCTAATAAAATTCCTAATCTCATTTGATTTTGTCACTCCACACACCCATCTCAACATTTGCATCTCCGCTGCATGCAATCTCCTTTCATTCTTTGCCCTTTGGTGGGCCTTTTGGTGGCCCAGCACTCTGATCCATACAATTTGACAGGTATTACGATCGTCTTATAAATTTTCCCCTTTAGTTTAAGGGGCATTCAGGCATCGCAAATATTTATACTTACATTTATTTATTTATAAACTTTATTGCACAGAGTACAAAGCTTTATCTACCAGCCAACCTTTCTTGTGTTAGAAAAGTCATAGACAGAAATAAAGAAAAATAAGATTAAAAAAACGATAAAAAAAATATTAATAATAATTAAAGCTAGGTGTTAATTAAGACATAAACAGCAGTAATAGCAACACCATAAGAATTAAACAAAAAAAAAGCGATAATAGTTATAGTTAAGGTCATTCAACCAGTGATGTACTTCTTAAGAAAATGCCTTTTCAGTTGAGCTTTACATTGGTAAATTTTAAAATATGCTAAAGGTATTGGAATTTTTTTATAAGAATAAAAACGGAATAGGCATATCGGTGGGTATCATTGGTATCCTTGGAATATGAGCTAACTCACCAGTCGCAGGCTCAGTTATAAGGGTCGCTACAATTTTCTTCAGATTGACAGTTTTAAATTCGTTATATCTTTTGAATGGATTATCCGATTTTAATAATTTAATCAGCATTTTATATTCATAGAAATAATCTTTAATAATATCATTTAACAGATTAAAAGTTAATACAGAGGTATGAATAATATGGATTGATTATTGTCGGAATTTTTATTAACTTTTAAAATGCAAATAAGTAGTTATAGTGGCATAACTACAGTAGTTAGATATATGGCATTACGGACTTTTTTGTAGATATTAACACCTTCTATAATATTGTAGAAGATTTTTTTGTGGTATCTTCAATAGTTTCCGCAGCGCACGTGAAAACAGATTTTTTGTTTTTTGAGAAAGTAATATAGCCTATGTCGCTCAGTGAAAATGCAGCTTTCTAATGGTGAAAAACAAAATTGAAATGGTTCCAATATTTATAAACACACAAATGTGTCTTCTTTATAATATTAATTTTGAAGTTTAGAAATATAATAACCTTGATAAAAATGAAAAGTTAATTTATTTGTATGTCGTACATTTAAGAATCACTGATTCAAATTTTATCATAACATATTTTACTTTCTTAATCAAAGTAGTTCCATTTACTACTTATTACATCAGCACTCTGCCAATGAAAGTTCTGTCCAAATCAGTCCAGTCTTTTCAGAAATTGACCAATATAAACAAACAGATAGAGAAATATCAAAATAATCTTACGTTGATGTAATTTTTGATGTAATTCTACTTTATATACTTTCAAATGATTTTATGCAGAGCTGTTAATTTGATATTACAAAGAGACAGATTTTATTTGTTTTTATAGTAAGACCTTTCCTTCGTAGTTTCCAGTCTCGTGGCTGTATAAAGAAATCAGTTTTTTAAACCATAAATAAACCACTAATATATAATAAAGTGTCTAAGATAAACAATTATATTTTAACAATTTTGATGAATTAAACATCTATTCCAACATATAATTTATACTTCTAAACTAATATTATAAAGAGATGTATGTATGTTTGTAACGTTTCCACATAAAAACCACAGGACCATTTTAAAAAAAATTGGGATCCTTAAGATATTAATGTAACCTTAGGTGTGAAACAAGAAATCTATTATCGTGTGCGCTGTGGAAACTATTGAAAATAGAGCAAAAAAATGTTCTACACTATTATAGAACATATTAATATCTACAAAAAAGTCTATAATACCACTTGTCCAACTATTGTAGTTATGCCAGTATAACTACTTCTTTACATTTAAAAAGTTAATAAAAGTGCCGACAATAATCAAACCATATTATTATGAAAAGACAATTTACCGACGATAAATATACCTGATAATGTTATAAGAGAATATTGAAGACAAATAAACATCGGAATTAAGCTAATCGCGCCTTTCCATCGCTTATTTCGAGCTCTTATTTACACGCTCGGTTCAGGCGGGACGTAACAATAAGACATATTTTTTCGCGGCCGCCTATCATCAATTTATAAGACGTTATTGTCTAAAGAAATTACCTAAGGTTTCTCTTTATAATTTCAGCTTTCTGTCAGTGAAAGTCTCATCAAAATCAGTGAAGCCATTTTAGAGATAGATATGTATGAAACTTTTCATGGCAGTATTTAACGTGAGCGAATTCACGCGTAAAGGCTAGTAGATTTAGAAAGATGTACAGATAATATAAAGCAATATATTTGTAATGATATTTCTAAAGCTACAGTTTACCTTTCTTTATATTTAATAAGGTGGAGTTGATTTGTGAACCGCAAGACGTGAGATAACCAACACGCGTCGCAAATATTTCACTTGGAATTCCCCTTGTAAGGAGCTTACTACCCCCGCTGTTATTCAATCATCTTTCACATTTTTATATTGTAACAACAATATTAATATGCTGTTGGTATTAAAAAAAAAACCTTATTTCACATACTGTTTCGACGTGAATACGTCTTTAAAATCGCATTCATATGGCAATTAAAAACAAAACAAATGATAACAAAATATGTAGATACATTTTGGTGTTCTAGCTACATATCTATCACCTCCATCCAAAATTAAACTACATCACTGGATAGCTAAAGGATCAAAGAATTTATTATGCTAAGTAATAATGGTGAAGGAGGAAGTACCGCTATTTGAAGGTAATCCGTATCGAGATGCCATTCTCATCAACATCTTATGATTATGACATCGTCGTTTCAGCCGATGGACGACCACTACTGGTCATAGGTCTCACGTAATGACGTCCACAAGGCCCAATCTTGCGCCACCTGGCTCCAGCGGCTACCGACGACCCTCTTTATGTCATCGGCCCACCTTTTGGGGGGTCCGGTGCGGGGTCGCCACTCCAACACCTTCGACCCCCAACGTCCATCCGTCCTTCGGAGTATATGTCCCGCCAATTGCCACTTCAGGTTCGCGATTCGTAGGACTATGTCGGTGACTCTGGTCCTACTACTGATCTCTTCATTTCTGATTCGATCACGTAGAGAAACTCCAAGCAAAGCCCTCTCCATTGCACTCTGAGCTTCCCCATGAGGCCCATTGTCAGCGACCACGTCTCAGAACCGTAGGTCATCACTAGCAACATGTTAAGGTAAGTAGCAGCCCATTAACGTCCCACTGCTGGGCACAGGCCTCCTCACTCATATGAGAGAGGGTTTTTAGAGCATAGACCCACCACGCTGCTCCACTGCGGATTGGCAGGCATAGTACACAAGTGTACTCTCTATTCCTTCACTCTCATAGCCCGATGTGACGGTAATTCGACACAACCGGAGAGAGATCAGGCGCAGGACCGACGGCTTAACGTGCTCTCCGAGGCACGGGGGCACACCGCAAACTTCCCAACTTCGGGCTAATATTGAGAAAATCTTAATAGAAAACTCAATATCCATTTTTGAATTGCCCCGACCCGGGACTCGAACCCAGGACCTCATGTCTGTAGTCGAACATGCTAACCACTGGACCAATGAGGCAGCAACATGTATTGTAAATTAAAATTAATCAATGTAGGTAATTATTGCGTGATATAGTGGCAACACTTAAAAATACCATAAGCATTGTGTAATATTAAGAAATGTTATGCAATACGAGGTAATTTTTGACAAGTAGATCATTTGTATGAGGTAGTCTTTCGAGCTGTGTCTCGTGAAGTAGCCGTTTTAAGAGAAGTAGTGCAAAATTGAATAAATTAAAATAGTGAAGTAATTATTAATATAGTTTAGGTAGTGTATATTGAAATAGTGGAGAGAATAAAAGTTGTTAGTTAATGTGAGTTGGTGTTAGTCTAATGGCTTTCTTTTTTTTATTGCTGACAGATTAGCGGTTGACTGTGATCCCACCTGATGGTGAGTTATGATACAGTCTGAGAAGCGATATATCCCTTACGGTTTCTACACAACATCATGGCGGAACACAAATCTCTTTGTTTGGCGGTACGGTTTTGCTGGTAGGGTGGTAACTAGTCAAGGCCGAAGCCTTCCACAAGTCCAGATTCAGACAAATTAGAAAATACAATTTCCAATATTCGTCTTACCGGGGATCGAACCCAGGACCTTCGCTAGCAAAGTGAATACTTGCAACACTGTCATAGCTGGTTGGGATATGCGCTCCCAAAGTTTGGACCGTCACATTCGCTTTAGACTCTGGATCAGAGTAGATCCTTACTAAGCGCAGACTGTGACAACCTGTTAACCTGGAAGAACCGAATGATAACAGCCTGAAGTATGACGACCGAAAAACCGAACCCTGAAGACCCAAGCCACAAACAACAGAAGAATTGAAGACTCAAAACTAGCATTGACGAACTGAAGCACCGAAGACATGAACCCTATACAGTCCACTGTACTTGAAGGGATTTGTCTGAACGTAAATCCCTCCCCTAGAGTGCCCTTAACAGCATTTAACGAAAATGGATATCTTGGTCGATGGCCACGTTGTGTGGCAAAGTTACATAAGCTCCAAATAATAAGAAATCTCAAAAAGTATCTCATATAACCCAGAGCTTTCTGAGCAATTCATTTGATTTTGCTTGTTTGAATATTTACCGAGAAAAGGATTGATTGAATGCGGGTTATTGCTAAAATGTCAAGAATTTGCTCTTTCATATTTTCTCGACGGCAGGTGTGAGTGAAACCGGTTGTCGTCTATACAATTTATCCTTCCCAGAATTGAGATGTTATTTATTTCATATTACCTGTACCCTGCTACCTAACTGTAGTTCTAAATACCATGGAAATATTGGGATATTTTATTAGGAAAGGCTTATCTACACCCAATTTGACGGTTTTGGTGATGCAGTGATGCGAGTACACGCATTGCTAGCAGTGTTCTCCTGGGTTTAGGAGTTTGGACTGGTGAGAGGCTTAGCCTGTAGCTAACAACAAAGAAGTACCGCCAAGCAAAGATATTCTGGTAGGATGCTGTATCATAAAAAGTAAATTGCCTCTAACCATAAAGCCCTACCATCTCATGTATCATCAGTTACCATAAAGCAATTCAGATTTACATGATGAAAATAACTCTGTGAACGAATAAATACAATCATTCTGGAATACACATCCTTTCTGTCTATATGTGCGATAGTATACACAAAATAATTACATATATTTCAAATAAAATAATATTTTGAATAAAGGATACGGTTCGTCATTTGACTAAATCGTATTATTAGAAAGAATGGCCTTCACAATGTCGTTCCCATTGATGAATTTGTAGACATTGTAAATAATGCCAATTTGGGATATTATTGTTGTAACGTTTCATAAGCGATTAGAATAACTTAAATTATATTAATGGTAACTGTTAAAAACTAACAGGGAGTGGTAGTATCTTAATAAATAATTTAGAAAAGGCCTATGATCGAGTGGCGAGGAATGAGCTGTGGTCAACGTTATCTACGTATGGTGTGAGCGGTAGTCTGATCCAAGCATTGAAGTCTCTCTATGAGGGTTCTAGTGCCTGTGTCAGAATAAACGGAGCGTACACGGAGTGGTTTCCTGTCGAAAGAGGTGTTCGACAGGGATGTGTTGCGTCACCATGGCTGTTCAACCTTTTCATGGATAAATGTTTGACAGATTTAAAAGAAAGTATGTATGGGTTAAGAATGAATGAATTACTCATCAAATGTTTACTCTACGCTGATGATCAAGTAATACTTGCGTCATCCGCTAACGAGCTTCAGGAGATGCTAAATATTATGAATGAAGCTTTGAAAGGGAAAGGAATGAAAGTGAATGTAAACAAAACGAAAGTTATGCTTTTTGAACGAGATGAATCTATGATGAATGGCAATATTTTGATAGATGGGGAACAAGTGGAAGAGGTGAAAGAATTTGTATACTTGGGATCTAAATTTACAAAAGATGGAACATGTGAAAGTGATATCGAAAGGAGAGTGAATGCAGGGAATATGGTAAATGGTGCTCTGCATGCTTTTATGAATAGCCAGATGGTGTCTCAAAGGGCTAGACTGGCAGTGCATGCTGGAGTGTTGGTGCCAACACTTATGTATGGTAGTGAAAGTTGGGTATGGCAGAAGAATCACAAAAGTAAAATAAATGCGGTAGAGATGAGAGCGTTGAGAAGCATGAGTGGATTAAAACTGAGTGACAGAGTAAGAAATAGTGTGATAAGAGAACGTTGTGGTATAAAAGAAGACGTAGTGACTAAAATTGAGAAAGGTATGCTTAGATGGTTTGGGCATGTAGAGAGAATGAATGAAAGGAGACTGACAAAAAGGATTTATGAGTCAAGAGTGAATGCGAAAGTTGGAAGGGGAAGACCGAGGCGAACGTTCCTGGACCAAATCCAGGACATTTTAAATAACGACCAGGTCAAGAGTACTCTAAACCGACGAACTTGTATGAAAGGTTTAATGAGACTGAAAGAAGCGCAGGAGATATGCAAGGATCGTGGCAAGTGGAAGGATGTTGTCTCTGCCTACCCCTATGGGAATAAGGCGTGATGCTATGTATGTATTAAGAAATGTATTTGGCGCCAAACACTCTCATTGGTGTTTTGCCATAATAATAGTAAGAAAGGTAAATATATTCGTAGAAGTTATTTACCAGTTATTGTGTTTTAAGTTAGTTGTGTTGGTAAATAGGGCTGTTTTGTATCGCAAAGCATATTTCTAATGTCAAATTATATTACTTGTTTTAGATTGACATTTTTAAATTTGTTAATTTTAAAGCGACTGAAACGGTATTTAACAGACTAATACATAGGTATGAATAATATGGTTTAAGTACTGAGGGCACTTTTGTTAACATTTAAAATGCAAAAAAGCAGTTATAGTGGTATAACTACTGCAGTTTGACATATGCAATCCTGGACTTTTTGTAAATATCCATGCGTTCTGTAATATTGTAGAACATTTTTTTGTTCTATCATCAATAGTTCCCCCATCGCAGGAGATGAAAGATTTTGTGACCAATATTTTCACACCTTGGGATTTATTAATGCGTTTTTATTAGAGATCCCTATTTTTTTTGTGAGAAAGTAATAAAGCCTATGCCACTCGGAGAAAGTTAAGCATTCTAATAATAATTTTTTTTTTTAAATCGGTCCAGTAGTTTTTGCCATGTATATGTCGGAGAATAAAAGAGAAGGAGAGATCGTCATTAATGGGATTCATAATTTAATTTCTTATACTGTGGGCGTTCGTGGGTAATATTGATGCAATGAAACACTTTATTAATTAACTCGGATTATAATGTTCAATCACTAAATGTTCCCGATATCAATTTACACAAACTCATTAACAATAATACATAGGAATGCGACAGTTTCAATAGTCGACTGATCCGGTCGACCGCCACTCGAGAACTGTCGAGAGACGCACCGAACTGCCACTTACTGACTCTGCCCCACGTCGATAAACAGATGGCGTCAGCGTTCCACAGACTATTGAACTGCGACATATCCAAAAACAAAAATGTTTCCTCTGTACAATATAACTTTAGATGTATTTTTTTTATATTACCCTGTATACAGTAAGATACGTGGGAACATTTGCTCAAATCCGCAGGTTTCATTTTGAATATGTAGATTCCTTGGTATCCGACTTGAAACTTTGCTTTTAAGCTTGAAACACAATATGTTAGAATATGTAAAATAGATATTTTGTATTCCCTACTGTACACGTGTTGTCAAGTTTCTAGATACAAAACCAGAGAATAACTTCACGAAAAGCATTTATAACGAATGCACTTTCACAAGTTTCCATCCATGCCTCGCTTTACGGCCTAGATTCCACGAAATTTGACCGTAAAACGAAAAGCCGTGTAATCAATTATTATAGTATAAATTCAATGGGATCGGTTCAAAAATTGTTAAATATGTAATATATTTTACCATTCAACACGCTTTTATCTATTTATTTCATTAAAATCAGAAATTTTATATACTTGTTGTGTTTGTATATAACAAGTACATAAAATAATATCAAAGACGATCAAGGAATGGTAACCTGTATGTACACTCACACTGAACGTGAGATATATGAACATCGAATAAATGTTTTTTTTTTGCCGTTATAGCAAAACAATTTGGGCTGTAAATCGAAAACCTAGCTGAAGGGGACCGTAATAGCGAAGTATGGGTTTATTATTGGCTGTAATTGAAATGAATTGAAATAATATTGTAATGGTTATTAAAAATAATATCGGGTTGAGTAGATTGTGGGCTCTTCGCAACACACACTTAAAGGAAGCACCGTAACTTTAGATTTTAAGTCGTTCTTTAATATCTCCTTACGCTTGCCTTTAAACGACTACCTCTAAGTGAAAACGAGGACCTTATTAGTTTATATTAATACTAGCTGTTCATTGCCTTATTACCCGCATAGTACTCGATTATCCCGTTATCAGTGTAAGTTTACGTCGCGAAACGTGTATGACAAATGTCAAAGGGTTAATGGTAAAGGGAAACTTCTTAGTATGTTTCGCTTATATCTGGATCCCGTGGTTATATCGGAGGACACGTTCTTAGTGAGAGACTACGTTGCAAAAGGATAATATACACTACATTTTAAATCAATCTGATGGCTATTTTTGGAGATCTTTGCAGTCAGTAGTCATTTTCAGGATCTTGTCGGAATATGTGGAATGTTCTTAGTGCGCATCTACGTTGCCTACGTTAATAAGTAGCCTATATCCTTTCTCAGACACTAGACTATCTGTATAATAAATTTTCCTTATATCTGTTTAGTAGTTTTGTTGTGAAAGCGCGACAAAGAGAGCTATTTTCGTGTAGATCGAGTTATTTTTAAACGTAAAACAAAATGTATTCGTACAAATTGATTGTTATCTGCTACATATTTTATTCAAAGGAATAAAACTCGACGATACCAATTATGTTACGTCGTTTGTTCATTCGCCAAATATCAGGGAATTGTAAAATGGACCGACGAAAAATGTGAAAATGTATGTTATTAGGTAAATTTATGTCAAATCACATCGATATTGTTGCCTCATTACAAAGGGAATTCAATTAAATTAGATTCATTTGTTGCCAGGTTAGAGAAAGGGAATACACTCTATTGTACAGTACCTTAGGTGGTACGGTGGCTCAAGTGAAGGCCCATATGAAATACCTGGGCCTAATTCTGGATGGTAAATGGGGCCGCATTTTTCACAACTGACCCCCCGCCTTGTCAACTATGCTGCATCTCTGGGCAGATTGCTGCCCAACGTAGGGGGCCCGGGATCGCCCTGTAGAAGACTTTATGCTGGCATAGTGAAAAGTATGGCGCTGTATGGTGCACCTCATAATAAATCCCTTTTGCGGAGAGCGCAAAGAATTATAGCAGTCAGGGGAATACGAGCGTACCGTACAGTATCCTGGGCAGCGGCAACTCTTTTGGCGGGCGATCCCCCGTGGGAATTACAGGGTTAGGGCAACTTACCAGTGCAGGGTTGCCGGGAGGGCCGGAGAAGATGAGTGTCTTGATTTTGACGAGATCCGGAGGGTTAGGGCCCATGCCGACAGGGTTCTAGTCCAAGAGTGGAAGGAGGATCTCGAATCCCCAATTGCGGGTGTGAACACGGTGGAAGCGATTCCTCCTCGCCTAGAACAATGGCTATCTAGGCAGCACGGATCGCTTTCTTTCAGACTGTTGCAGGTGCTGACCGGACATGGATGTTTCGGTAAATACTTGCACCAGATAGTGCGGCGTGAACAATCACCTGTCTGCATCCGTCGATACAGCGGATCACACTGTGGCAGAATGTCCGGCATGGGAACCGCAACATCATGCTCTGGTGTCGCTGATTGGAGAGGATCTCTCATTAATCCAGGTATAATCAACTCAATGCTTGGCAGTGAGGTAGGATGGAATGCAGTTGCCTCCTTTTGCGAGGGTGTCATCTCGTTGAATGAGGCAATAGAGAGAGAAAGGGAATGTGCTGCTGATGCCCCGCCCCTGCGATGTCGGAAACCGGGTGGTAAAAGGCGTCATTTTGAACGCCTTTTGCCTCCTCCTTAAACCACTTTTTGCCGGTTGCAACCGGAAGCGAATGCGTAAGGAAGCCTCTGACGCTTCCAATTCAGGTTGATGAGGGTGGCGCTAGGTTTTAATGGGTATTCTAGCTAAGCTAGCGAGTCCCACACTCCCTGCCCTCGTGGTAGGGGTGCGTAAAAGTATTTCCCAGCGGAAAAAAAAAGATATATACAGTAACTTAATCATAGGCTACAATAAGGCGGTCTTATTACGTAGGGATTTTGTCTATGCAACCTTAAGATTTGGGGAGTTTGTAACGAAAAATGACAGGTGTCTAAAATGTATAGCACAAATACATATAATAATATTCATGACTACAGATACATATATATGTCGGAGTGCAGTAATCTGTGGAACGCTGGCGCCAACTATCTATCGGCGTGGGACAGAGTGTCGTCAGCAGGCGGCGGAATCGCTAGTTCTCGAGCGACGGTCCGCTGGCGCGGTCGACTATCGAAACTGTCGCGTTCCTAGCATTATTATTAATGAGTCTGTGTAAATTGATATCGGGAACATTCAGTGATTGAACATTATAATCTGCGTTAATTAATAATGTGTTTGATTGCACCAAAATTACCCACGAACGCCCACAATATGGAAATTATAAATGCCATTAATGACGATGTCGGCGGAGAACCCTACGCCCCTATACTTTATGCTTCCTTTCTCTCTTATTTTCCGACATATATTTGTTTAATTGGACAGAGAAATTTAGTATTATTATATATTTAAAGATTTAGCTTTTCTGATCATCAGAGGTATCACGTTCCGTAATTCAATTCTCGGTTCCGCAAATGATCGTCCAAATAATATAGCTTTATGGGGAATGTTATGGGATCTCAGCAAATCGCCATTGGTCAACCAAGTGCAACCCCTCTCCTGCACCTACCTCTGCACCCGCAATCGCTCTTTCTCCTACTCGTCACAGCCATATTTACGTACCCGATGGAAGAGTTGTACAAAATGCCCATCCTAGAGTTTTAACAGGATTTGCCTTAAACTTCCGATCGGTGTATATATATATGGTATATATATTATACGAGGATATCAATGTAATTGAATCAGAAAAGAATTTAAAATGTGTAAAAAATTCAATTTGACAGCATAAAAACCACAATTGCTAACCGCAAAAATGCCAAATATCATGCATGAAGTGTCAGGATCAAGTAACAACTGAAATGATTTTTATTTAATATATTTTTCGTAACATTTTTTCCGATTTTATATGACGACTGGTCCTGTGATCGAAATTAACTGTGTGACATAAAAACCCTTAGATTTTCCAGCCACGTTTTATTGGCCCACGCTTTTAAATGGAAACAACCATCGCCTGCCCCGCATGGTTTTTTTTCCGTCGATTGCCCCGCGGTTCGAATGACGCTAAAGTGGCTCTTGAGACTTAAATGTTCTTAAAGACCACCAAATGTTATGATTAATATAATGTTATATGAAATGTTATGGGGAGTAAGGGAGAGACGTAGCCCAGTCAGTCTCTTCAATTGCCAACCTCACCTGCCCGCGGTACACCCTGCTGATTAACCGACGAGGCTCTGGAGACCGATAATGGCGGTATAACCATTCATTAGTTGGCTCAAATGCTCCTGACCGATAACGGGCAGCAGCGTTATCGGTGCGATAGGGTCAGCACTGCGATCACCAACCCGCCTGCCAAGCGTGGTGATTACTGGCACATCCCTTCATGATACAAAATACACAGCCGCGGCCCCTAGTTCCCGGTAGCCTCACTATTCCCGACCTTGGCAGCAGTTCGGGTACGGTGAGGCAGGGGGTTTTCCCCCCCCACCAGATGGACAGATGACCTGAAAAGGGTCGCCGGAAGCCGATAGTTGCAAACCGCGCAAGACTGTGTATTGTGGAAAGCCTTGGAGGAGACCTATGTCCAGCAGTGGACGTCCATCGGTTTGTTTATTAATTTAAAAATTAAAACTCAGAAATTTCATTGTTATTTACATCACTTATATAATTAAAAACACTAAAAATCGCTAATTAACCACACAGTTTATAAAACACCACAAAAAAACTCAACGAATCTCGACGTGACACACGCACCATTAATAACGGTCACTTTGTAACAGACTTCTTTTTTGTTTTTTTCCATCGTCTGGTGTTATCTTAACGCTGACTTAAAAAGAAAACGATGCTTATATTTCTGATCGCCCGAGTTGAGACAGAAATATCATGACATTTGCAATCTAAACGATAAATCGAATACTTATCTAATTACAACATTAATAACTTGTGCCTGTTATTAACCAATTTACGTAATATTAAAGGTTATGAGATGTTGAATAGATTCTTAACCAGTAAGCAATATCATCAAAACATCTCGTGATGATTTATTTACACCTTTGAAATTAAAATTGAAGGAAAAAGCGCTTGGGAGCTGAAATGATATGCGTCAGCCGACGTCGGCCGCATCTGGCGACCGCAAAAAATAATAAATCCCACATAATCCCAGTTAAAGGCCTTTAAACTGTCAACTTTGCAAGAACCACTTATCACGGCTTAAGCTCGGATAATTAAGGTTATTCTGGCTTCAATAATCGTAATGATTATCTCAATTAATATTATAAACATGAAACATTTGTGTTTTGTATGTATCGGGTTCTGGTCTTCCATCGTTTAAATTAAGACAACCACAGTCAATTTTCACAGAGATTATTTATTGCTTTAAACTGAATTATTGATTATTTTTTTTTATTTTTTATTTTTTTTTTTTTTTTT
>JACTOM010000926.1:1194275-1240113 GCA_015832385.1 Elymnias hypermnestra | reverse complement strand
GCTACGTCGGGGGAAAACGTTGCTCTAAGGGCGCCTCCTGCGAGGCTCGGACCTAGGCTTAGAGCAACGTTTGCTGCTGCTGAAAAAGACAATCGGACAGGTGCTTAATCTTGACGCCCATGGGTCCGCGACTGGGAGCCGCGGCCAGGGTGCGTCAGGTAGCGGGGACCTCGTCTTCGCCGGTGAAGACGCTGTGTGTGTGTGAATGTGTACTGGGCGTTGTCAATGGTAGTTTGGTCGTCTGGGTCGTCAAGGACGTGTCTGGGTCGTCAAGGACGTGTCTGGGCCGCCTCTTCTTAGGCGGGAATGCCCGCCAGTCTAATGCAAGCCCTTTTATACTAGTTTCTGCGAGTGGGGGTAGTACGAATGTTGGTAGACGTTTATTGCTGGCTCGCTGCACACCTTGTTACCAACATTAAAAATCGTTGCCGCCGTCATATGTATGTTTGTAACGTTTTCACACAATTAATACTGGACCGATTTCAAAAATGTTTACACTATTAGAAAGCTGGATTTTCACTGAGCGACATAAGTTATATAACTTTCTTTAAAAAATTAGGAATCCCTAAGAATTATGTAGTAATGTAACCCAAGGAGAAAAAAAATTGGTTATCATTTGAATTCGAATTCGGTAAATTCGAATGATAGTAAGTGATGCTGTATCATCATTGTGGTTATTTAATGCTGAAAGACTGCCTCATTGGTCTAGTGGTTAGCATGTTCGACTACAGACGTGAGGTCCTGGGCTCGAGTCCAGGGTCATGCCAATTCGAATATCAATATTGATTTTTCTATTAAGATTTTCTCAATATTTGCCCGAAGTTGGGAAGTTGGCGGTGTGATCCACCCCCGTGCTTCGGAGAGCACGTTAAGCCGTCGGTTCTGCACCCGATCTCTCTCTGGTCGTGTCGGATTCGCGTCACATCGGTCTATGAGAGTGAAGGAATAGAGAGTGCACTTGTGTACCATGCCTGCCAATCCGTAGTGGAGCAACGTGGTGGGTCTATGCTCTAAAAACCCTCGATGCGAGGAGGCCTGAGCCCAGCAGTGGGACGTTAATGGGCTGCTACTTACTTTTTTACTTTTAATGCTGAAAGATGAATGCTAGACCTGATAGTAACTTACTATCTTAGTAAAGCGCTGGTAAAAGATAATCTATCTGTTACGGTTTCTACATAGCATCGAACTAAAACGCAACAAACTATGTTTCTTTGTTAGTCATTCAGACCAATTAGAATACAATTTCTTTTTAAGCCAATGCACTCTCACGTTAAATTATTAAGCAAAACGTGTAACACTTCAAGAGATATAAAGTGAAAAATTACACTCACAAATCTTTTTGTCAACGAATAAAATATGTCAACTTAAACTACAAATCTCTGTGAAATATCGCGTTGAAAAAAAAAACACAAAAAATTTGAAGTTGGCCGACGGAAAAGGGTGTCAAAAAGGTCACGACCCCGACAAAGTTCTTTCACTTTCTCGTATTTTTCAGCTTCACTTCGATATTGTGGAAAAGGTATTTCTTACGTTGTCAAGTGTAGGACTTATATTGTAATTAAAATCGCATCTGTTTCAGTGACAGGTTTGTTTCCCTTGGGGTATTGGAGATGAAAAGCTTACTAATATTGTAAATGCGAAAGTAACTTTGTCTGTTCTTTCACGACAAAACTACTGAAACGATTGAAATGAAATTTATTACACAGATAGTTTAGAGCCTGAGGAAGGACATAGGCCAGTTTTTAGTGCGAAAAAAGGGTCGTAAGTATTTTTTATAGCCAAAAGTGACACTTACAAACTTAAGGCTTAAACTTAAACACAAGGGTGTAAAATAACAATGCTGTCTAATATTATAAATGGGAAAGTAACTTTGTCTGTTACGTATCATGATAAAACTACTGTACCGATTTAAGGGTACCTGTATACGTTTCTATAATAAACTCCCACAAGATGTTTTAGAGATGTCAATTAATAAATTCAAAGTCTTTGTTAAAATAAAGTTGATAGGAAAGTCGTATTATAATTTGCAAGAGTACTTAGACGATAGAAACGCCTGGGAGTGAACAAAATACCCGACTGAGTTTGTTGTGGGTTCTTCTCGGATCAGGGCGTGAAGGAACCCTCTTAATTTAAGATTTTAAGTCGTTCTGGAGTATCATCATCAGACGTACATTAAAATTACAGTGTGGAAAAGACAAAATATATATGTCGGAGTGCAAGAGTCTGTGGATCGCTGGTCCGTGTGTAATAGTCTGTGGAACGTCTGTGGAGTTAATAAGTGGCAGTCCGGCCGGTCTCTTGGCAGTTCTCGAGTGGCGGTCGGCCGGAGTGGTCGACTATTGAAATTGTCGCGTTCCTAGCTATTATTGTTAATGAGTTTGTGTAAATTGATATCGAGAACATTTTGAACATTATAATCCGAGTTAATTAATAAAGTGTTTGATTGCACCAACATTACCCACGAACGCCTACAGAATAAGAAATTAAATAATGGATCCAATTAATGACTCTGTTCTCTCTTATTCTCCGACATATATATTATTTGACGATTCGAAAGTGCTGTAATATGCATACTTGAATAATTATATTTTAATTTAGATTTTTTTGATTCTTTAATGAAATTTGCTACACAGATAGTCTAGAACCTGAGGAAGGACATAGACTACTTTTTAATGCGAAAAATGGATCTTCAGTCATTTTTATAGCTAGAAATTGAACGTACCACCTTAAGGCTTAAACTTAAACTCAAGTGTCTAAAATAACAATCCTTTCTTATATTATAAATGCGAAACTAACTCTGTCTGTCTGTCACAATTTCACAATATAACTGCTGATCAAATTTAGATGCAATTTGGTACACAGANTGGTATGTACCCGTTCAAATAGTCAATATACTTTATTTAAACTTGAATACGTCTTTGAAATCGCATCCATAGGGAGGCAATCATAACAAAATTGTGGGTATACATTTGTTGTTGTAGCTACATATCTATCATCTCCATCTGAAATTAAATTACACGACTAGATAGCTAAAGGATCAAAGTAATCATTACGCTAAATAAGCACTGTAACACATCACGCGCGGCGGAGGGGAAACCCCCTTTACGAGATATATTCATGTACAACAAACGGTTGTGTATATAACATATAAAGTAGTTTTTTTTCTAAAATAACTATAGTCTACGTTAGTCCTTATAATATCAACTATCTGCTAGTAATAATTTCGTTAAAATCGGTCCATACCTTTCAAAAATTAGTTGGAACCAACATACACAGGTGAAAATGATTTAATATGTATATTTCAAATAAATTACCTACATACATACATGCATACCTTCACGCCTCATTCCCATCGAGATAGATAAAGACCACGTACTTCCATTTGCCACGATCCTTGCATATCTCCTTTTGCTTCTTTCATTCTCATTAAACCTTTCATACAAGTTTATCGGTTTAGAGTTCTCTTGACCTGGCCCTTATTTAAAATGTCCTGGATTTGGTGCAGAAACTTTCGCCTTGGTCTTCCCCTTCCAACTTTCCCATTCACTCTTGACTCATAAATCCTTTTTGTCAGTCTACTTTTATTCATTCTAAGCATATCTTTCTCAATTTTAGTCTACATCATCTTTTATACCACAACGTTCTATAACTTTAAATTTGAAATTATCTACATGTACTCCAGTTTTCGAATTGACGTTCCATCCCACTGTGAGAGTAGAGGAATAGGTATGCCTGTCAACTTGCAGTGAAGCAATGCTCTAAAACTCTTTCTCCTATGAGTAAGGAGGCCTGTCCCTAGCAGTGGGACGTTATCCTGCTTACTTACCTTACTCCAATTTTATTTGTAAAAGAGAATCGTATAACACTGGTTTCATTCTATTTTAGAGATCAAAAATGGACGAATTCAATTGAAAAGTGTCAAACTACAAAAACAGTAAAAAAAAGCTATTTTTTTCATAGTACAATGCATGAGAGCATTTCACATCACGCACAGATGGACACACAAAATGAAAAAAAGCCTCAAAGTGTCTGTAAAGGGTAAGTTTTACTGTTGAAAATTTATTCAAATTACATTGGAAAAGCCTTTTTATATTATTAGACTTTGCTTTAATAATAATAAACATACCAAAGCATAATCTACTTGATATAGCTCGTGTATGCATAGGTGGATGTGTGTGTGTGTGTGTGCGTGTGTGAGTGAGAAAGAGAGAGAAAGCAAGTCTTAAATATATTTTGTCACCTCATTTTTTAAGAATGCCATGGGTACAATAGTATAATGGTGTATAAAAATAACTATAAATCAAATTTTTATATTTTAAATTTTTTTCTTTGATTGATTAGAGTATGGTTTCAACAAAAATTGTACAGTAGACCTCTAAATCAATTGATAAATACAAGAAACATTTATTTCACATTTCCATGACATAAACTTCGTTCTTCTACGAGTATTCATTAAAATATTGTTTCTGAAATAAGACTTCCTTTGCGTACTTTTGTTTCACATGTTGGACTATAGTCAGTCAAGTGACAACACTGATAGCTCTGAAATGCTGGCAAATATTGAATGGTAGCAACACTTAAAAATACCAAAAACATTCTGCAATATTATGAAATGTTATGCAATACGAGGTAACTTTAACGAACGGAACAATTTTGTGAAAATAGTATTTCGAGCTGCCTCGTAGTGTAGTTGTTTTAAAGATAAATATAAATTTTAACTAAAAAAGAACCGCCTTCAAAACAAACTACAAATACATTAATATGCTCTAAAAAGTAAGAAATAATTGCGTATTCTTTTATAGTGTTCTTCGTATTGTTATATTCGGAGTCGGCGTCAGCCAAGGAAGATGTTACCCGGGTGTCCAC
The DNA here is from genome assembly GCA_015832385.1 of Elymnias hypermnestra. Lineage (NCBI taxonomy): Eukaryota > Metazoa > Arthropoda > Insecta > Lepidoptera > Nymphalidae > Elymnias > Elymnias hypermnestra. Next base: position 1,235,247 of record JACTOM010000926.1, on the reverse strand, counting down.
TTGGCAGCTCTCGCGTCTCTCCCACCTTACCTTACTTTTTAGAACATATTAATATATTTTTAAGTTTGTTTTGAAGGCGGTTCTTTTTTTGTTAAAATTTATGTTTATTTTTTGATTTTTAGTGAATCTGAACTAAACTAACAAATTTGTCTCAATGTATGTATACACCTAGAAAGCGTTTCTCATGCGAGATAACACCGTTTAAATGAAATAACTTTACAAAGTTAAATTTACATTAATATAGCCACACCCGAGATCGAACCCGAAACCCTTATACCACCGCTTCACACATAATTCACTTTTCAAATATTGCACTGCAGCAACAAACGTAAAGTCATTAACATTTGATTACAGACAGTTATAGATTTTGCCAAAAATCACACTCTTACTGTAAGCCGTTGAGGAGTTCCATTGATCTTTAAATTTAACTACGACTAGCACTTGACCATACCGAAGTTACGGTAGGCGACTCAAATATCTGGATAGCTTATAGAAGATTCTGCCGAGTATTGTTGATTTGCTCTTAAGAATTGAAGAGTTCCGTCACTTTGTCATGGATTCCATCATGAGAACCTTACGGTTGGCGTGACCTTGAGTTATTCGTCCATTTGTCGCGGACATGCTTACGCAAATTTAAGACTTATCCGGTTTTGTCACGGATGCCATCATCAGAACTGGTTTTTAAAAAAATGGGACCCTATGACGAGCACCACCTTTCAATTAAAAAGTATAATCCAAGCTGTGTATATTTAAATAGAATAGGGAATAAAAGTAGCTAATGTGAGATACGGGTTTTACAAAAGGAGACTACGTCTCTCATCCCTGTTTCGCTCGTATCCATTGCATATATGCTACCCAACGAGAGGCGTACGCAGATACTAAGAAGTGCCATGTAGATCTTCATGCTGGGCTTTCTACCACACATAGGTACTTCTCAAAACATCCAACAGAACTCAAAGCTTCTGTAAACGAAGCAATTATATTTATAATTATAATTGTTTATTGTATACGTTATGATTATATATGTCGGAGAAAGGAGAAGCATTAATTGGATCCATTATTTAATTTCTTATTCCGTGGGCGTTCGTGGATAATGTTGGTGCAATCAAACACTTTATTAATTAACTCGGATTATAATGTTCAATCACTTAATGTTCTCGATATCAATTTACACAAACTCATTAACACTAATAGCTAGGAATACGACAGTTTCAATAGTCGGCCACTCCGGCCGACCGCCACTCGAGAACTGCCGAGAGACGCGCCGGACTGCCACTTTTGACTCTACCCCCACGCCGATACACAGATGGCGCCAGAGTTCCTTCGACTATTATACACGGACCAGCGATCCACAGACTCTTGCACTCCGACATATATATATTAACGTATTACACGCCATATTTCCTCAGCAAAGCTTCCAAAAGTTCATCTTAATGCATTATTTAGTTCATAATATGGCGCAGGAAATATTTCAGCTAGTTGTAAAACAAGCCCAATATGCACAAAGTTGGACAAGCGACCTTCATTTAACTTTGGCATTAAAATTAGCAACTAAACAACGACGAAAATAGTTTGGAAAGCTTCAAATTTTAATTTTATAACTGGGAAATCGTCTGTGTAGCTTAATTTGATAGTAACTTTGGAAATTGTTTTGAGTAACACATAAATTTCGTGTAGCGTAGTAAATAAAACACTGTTTATACTAAAGTTAGGTGTGGCGAGAAATATGGTGAATCTCTGGATCGGAAAGTGAGATGACGAGGCGACGCTTCACTACTAGCAGTCAAGTCAAGCATAAACCAACAGCACTGGCTTCCAAATGAATTCCTAATAAATAAAAACAACACACAGATGACAATTATTTACTAAACTACCTTTATAATGGTGAAATTGTTTTGATAATCAAGTTTTGGACAATAGAACATCTTTGCGCTATCTCAAACATTCAATAAAATGAAGTTGATGATATTTTAGTAAAAATGTAAGTAGCACTCCATTAACGTCCCACTGTTGAGCACTGACCTCGTCTCACTTAGGAGAGAGGGTTTTTAGAGTAAAGAGACGCCACGCGGATCCTCTTCGGGTCATAATACACAAGGGCACTCTCTATTCCTTCACTCTCATATTGGAATGTGACGGTAAACCCACACGCGCTCTCCAAGGCACAGGGGCGGAGCACATCTTCAAATACACAACATAGGGCATGTCTGCAGTCGAACATCCTAACCACTAATCCGGCGACCCTCCTTGTACCGTCGGTCCACCTTGTGGGGGTTCTTCCCACACTGCGTCGTCCGGTGCGGGGTCGCCATTCCAGCACCTTCGGGCCCCAACGTCCATCGGTTCGTTGGACTATGTGCCCCTCCCATTGCCACTTTAGGTTCGCGATTCGGGTTATGTCAGTGAGTTTGGTTCTCCTACGGTCTCCTTATTTCTGATTTGACTGCGTAGATAACCTCCGAGCATAGACCTCTCCATCGCACGCTGAGTGACTCTGAGCTTCCGAATGAGGCTCATAGTCAGCGACTACGCTTCCGATCCGTAGGTAAGCACTGGCAACTCTCACTGTTCGATCACTTTAGTCTTCAGGCACTGAGGGATATTGGACGAAAAGGTCTTCCGGAATTTCCCGAACGCTGCCCAACTACTATTTATATTTGTTAAAACAAGTACACCACAAGGCAGCTGAAATACCATTGCCACAAATTTGTACCATTCGTTAAAGTGACCTTGTGTTTCATAACATTTCGTAATATTGCACATTTTTTTTGATATTTTAAATATTGCTACGGTATTACTCAATAACTTCCAACCTTTAGAGGCATCAGTGTGAAATTTAATAAGATGGTGTATTGACTTCTTTTTAAACGGTTGCAACAATTGGCGCGAACACTAGCTTTCTTGACGAGTCTGTAATTGGAGAATTAGAAGTTGTCGAATATTGGAAGTTAACACAGCTCCTACAAATTGTTTATTAGTATAAATACTACATAATTATAACACTTGTATTATAAAACACTTGCGGTTTTGTTAAACTTCCCTTTAATAGTGTAAAAAACGTTAAATATTTTAAATTACTGCTAAAAACTACGTTAAATGTTACATTCTGTTTGAATATTTGAGGTTTTTTGGGTCAGTTATAACGTAGGGTTAGTCGCTTGGGTGTAATATAACTTGAATTGCGTATTAAACTTTTGGGTGCATGAAATGGCGATAGTTATGAATATTATTTATGTGATATATTTGTAACTAGCTGTGCCCTAGGTGACAGCCGTGTATTTCCTAATCACGAGGAAATACGACAGAATCTCTCCTTAATGAATATCTAAAGTGAAAATGCGAAGATCCTAAATTTCTAATAATCTAAAATTACAATTTTATATAGATATTTGTGTCGTATTATTTTTATTGCTTGATTGTAATCTGACCTGATATTAAATTATGATACAGTTTAAAATGAAACCGCACTAAATTAATTTGAAGTGAATTAACTTTTGTGATTTCTACATAGCATCGTATAAAAACAAAATCTCTTTGCTTTTCGGTACGTATTTGCTGGAAGGGTAGTAATTGACCATAACTAAAGCTTCTAATCAGATCAAACCCAGATAAATTAGGAAATACTCGTACAATGAATTCTGCCGAGAATCGAGCCCAGGAGCTCTAATATCAATAAAACTAATATTCGCACCATTAAATCACGAGGCTGTATTAAAAATACAACATAAAAGCAATGCAAGCTTTATCCAAAAAGCTTTGTATATTTTAAGAGAACACGATAGAAGTGAAACTTTCACCATGAGAGGTTTAAATACGAAATTCATCCTATGTTCATAATCCATTCATTTTCCTTATATATTCATAAAGTAATAGTTTCATTCAATACCCAAAACACATGTTCCCAGTGCACCTAATAGTAGTCACTTCAAAACTTCCCACTTCTATAAAAATAATTCGTAAAAAGAGTATGAATTTCAAAGCAGGTTTTACATTAAATTTTAGTTTTATAGCCGTGATTACGGTCGAATTACGACGACGACGATTAACTTCTCCGTGCCTAACATAAATTTAATCAATTATACATTAAATTCACTTACTCAAAACTCACTTTTTCACAATATCAAGAATTTTAAAACATTTACTTAACACTGTCATCGCAATGCGATATTGCAAAAAAATTAACACATTAACAGAGGACCAGTCTATTAATAGCACAGAGTTTGTACTTGACACATCCGGTATAATGACAATATTAAACAATATAAAAATGTTAGGTTCATGACATCCAATTGTTAATTACATGTAAGTATAATGACAATTGAAATAAATCTATGAAATATTCATGACATCCGGTATAATGACATATCACGACTGTTAGTTATAAATAAATATAGTGAAATAACCGATTTGATTTATTTTTACATATTTTGAAATCAAACCCACCGACTTATTTTTATTTTATTTATTTATTTCAAACTTTATTGCACACAAACCAAGAAAAATACTAAAAGAACTTTCTTAAAGAGTAAGTTGCTTATTTAAGTGCGCAAAGGCGGTCTTATAACTAAAGCGATCTCTTCCAGACAACCTTTGGTGAGAGGAATAGTAGACAGGAGCGGGAGGTGCAAGCAAGACAAAAACCAATGAACTTGATTTATGATAGTTTTATACTACTTAAACAATACATATAATAATTAAATATATAGATTAATAATGACCATGTAATACATATATATCCATATATATAAATATAAACACACATGGGAGCTCAGGGCGGAAGTTCTCACGACTGCTTACCAGTGCAGAGTAGCCGCGAGAACCAGAGGGGAATTACCAGACGCTGATGAAGTAAGAAGGGTCAGGGTTCTAGCTGACAGAGCTTTGACCCAAAGGTGGCAGGAGGATCTCGGGTCCCCAACGGCGGGCGTGGCTATAGTAGAGGCGATCCGCCCTCATCTGGATAAGTGGCTGGGCAGAGAGCACGGATCGCTCTCCTACAGGTTGGTACAGGTGCTTACCAGTCATGGTTGCTTCGGTAAATACCTGTATCAAACTGTTGGCTGTGAGCCGTCGGCCAGCTGTTACGAGTGTGGTGCCTCGTTAGATACAGCTTACCACACGGTGGCAGAATGTCCCGCCTGGGGTTCTCAGCGACTCATTATGACGTCGCTGATCGGCACAAACCTCTCACTGGCTAATATTATAGATGTAATGCTCATCAGTGAACAGGCCTGGAGAGCGGTTGCCTCCTTTTGTGAAATTGTCATCTCGCTTAAGGAGGCACGACAAAGGCAGTGGATGAATGTCGCTGAGACACTCCGGCCCAGACAAAGGGGAGTAGGAAACAGGAGGCGGAGGTTCATGCAACTCCTCCCCCTGTATAATATCTGTGAGCCGAATACAACCCAGGGGTCAGAGAGGAATGCCTCAACGAGCTTCTGGCTCCCCGCTCATGGTTGACGATGGTCCCGCTGGGTTTTAGTGGGTATTGCGAGTTCTTCCCCCTCGCCGAGTCCCATATATATATAACAAACTATGCGAACCTAAACAAGCTACGTGTCAGACATCGGCAGATAAATAATATTCTTTTACTTATATATTGATATGGTAATTTTATTTTATAAATATCAGAAAGAATGCGTATATTGAACGAAATACTTCAATAGCGCTGAGCATACATTAACTTCGATACAATTAGCATAAAATACAAAGGCCTTTGAAACTTGGGATCCTGGAGCACTTTACACTGAATAAAAGGCAGCGTCGATAGCGTATAATAAAAAAAGCAATTTAGAAACACTTCCTTTCTGACACAATATCACGTTAAAGTGTTTTAAATTGGAAATACAACACGATACCGGATCTTTTCTTTAAAAACACCAGCTTACACGCAACACGGCATCTGCGCCTTTTAAATCCCCGATATCTTCTTAGATATCCATTTTAATGAAATACTATCAAAAGCAGTTTTAATCTACATAAAATACAGGATATAAATAAAGTATTTAATTGTATATAGAATAATAATGTATTGTAGAAAATTGCTTGGTAAATACCGCATATTTATTGTAATATGTAAGACATAAAAAAGGCTACTGTGGGTTATATTTTAGAGATAAATATATAACATTGCGCATTTTTCATCAGTATTTTTATAATATACAATTCCGTAGTACAATAATTTTATCTACCTTGTAAGGTTTAGCTAGCTTTTGCGATTAAAGGCAAAAATTCGTTTAATACGACATCACATCACAAATCTATGAATTTCTCTGATTTCCTCTACTGTGAAATGTATATATTATACATATAAAACTTTCTCTTATATCACTCTATCTATTGTTGAAAACTAAATTAAAATCCATTACTTAGTTTAAAAGATCTAAGGTAACATACTGATTCTTTTACAGCACTTCTGAATCACCAAATATTGCCTCCTTCCTATGTTATTTCCAATTCAAAACTCATTCATTCAAAATAGTTACTACACTTTCTTCGCATCTTGTTCAAAGAAGAACCCACAGCAAACTCATAATTACAATGCTATTTCAATTTAGAGCAATACATTCACTCCCAGGTCTTTTCTTTACAACAAAATTTAGCTCATATTCTTTCCCAAAGTATACTCTCTCTTTGTTCTAATTTTCATTAAAATTGTTCGATGATTTTCGCGTAATAGGTTTACTTTCTTTCGGGTTTGATATGTAATTTAATTCAACAAACCATTTCCGTAATAAATATGTTTTTTTGATTTCGAAAGATCCCGCAAAAGAGGACACTTATTAAGTTACGTTAATGGCGATATCTTTTATAAACAATTAGATTTTCAATAATGTAATTTAGTCAAAGTATAGTTAAAATAAGATATTAAGAATATGCGGAATTAGTTTTATGAAACAAGTTTAATTAATATAGAAAAAAGATCTTCAATTGCACCTCAATATTTGGTAATATCCAAGTAATTCTTAGACATATTGTTGTCGTTTCTAAAGCCATAATGCTTTAGAAACGACAACAATATGTTCATTAAAATTCACACGACGTTTATAGACATAATTTACTCTGGTCCTTTTAGTTCCTTTATGGCGGACCTTTATATAGAACTCAATTATTCATGTGTCTACCGTATTATAAAGGATGAATACAGCTCTAACAGTTAACGAGCTTAGTAATTTACAAACAGTATTCAAATCTTATCGTCAAATCAAAATTATTCTGTACCCATGAGAAATAACCCTGCGGTCTCACTAATGGAGAAAAGTGTGTGTGTACTTATGTAAGAATCTTTGCAAACAATGATATGCATAAACTTTGTGCATCATTATCATTGGATAGTGCCAAACGTGGTCTTTAAGAAAGGAAGAGGAAGAAAAACTGGCCGTTTGTCAAAGGGAATCGAAAGAAGCATGTTAGGATTAAGACTCAAAGACAGAATAAATAACATACGAAAAAGAACTAAATTAAAAGACATAATAAAAATTATCAGAGCATTAAAATGGAAATGGCCAGGACATCTATGCAGATTAATTGACACAAGATGGTCTAAAAAGGTGACAGAATGGATTCCCAGAAACAAGAAAAGAAAAAGAGGGCGACAAAAAAAAAGATGGAGAGAGATGGAGAGATATTTTTAGGTCCAGACTGGATGCTTCAAGCCAGAGATAGAGCAAACTGGAAGAATTTTGGGGAGGCTTACGAAGAGGCGAGGACGAATCGCCTCCACCGTGACCACAACCGCACTTAGAGACTCGAGATGCTCCTTCCAAGCTTGAATCAAGACCCTTTCGGCAAGGGGCCTGACTCTTTGGACCTCAATTTCGAGACCTTCCCCTCCAGACCTTACGGCGACCCTGCACTGGTAATTTGCCGCAAGTGCTTCCGGCTGCAATCCCCACGGGGGATCGCCTACTTAAATAAAGAATATTTTGATTTTATACAAGAACAATCTAATTTCCAAATAAGCAATAACGAATGCCAAGATGTAATTTTAAAATATTTATTTTTCCTAAACGATAAAGGAAATGACATTTTTATTTCAAATTATAATCATTAATTGAAAATTGTGTCGAGGAAGAAAAATATAGGGAATGCAAAACATTTTCTCACAAAATTGTCATCGCGAGTAAATTAATTTGCGAGATGAAATAGCAACTTGAATATTTGTTTTTCCCGACTTGTATTTATTTTGAGTCAATTTATTACTTTACTAGCTCACAACCGCTACTTTGTCTGTCTAGAATTAGTATACATATCTCTGATTTTATAAATAATGAGTGTTAAAGTACGGCGACATCTTGTCCTCTTTTTAAATCCATGATATCTTCAAAGATATCCATTTTTAACCGACTTCAAAAAAGGACGAGGTTATCAATTCGACTGTCTTTTTTATTATGTTTGTTACCTCATATCTTTCGACTGGGTGGACCGTCATAGGGTCCCATTTTTTATAAACCAGTTCTGATGATGGCATCCATGAGAAAACAGGATAAGTCTTAAATTTGCATTAAGCATGTGCTTGATGATTCTTTTTTTATTAGAAAGGATATAATTCAAAGGTTGTTTTGTGATAGTTTGGTTAGGTTTTGATGATGGAATCCATGACAAAGTGACGGAACTCTTCAATTCTTAGGAGCAAATGAACGATACTCGACAAAATCTTCTGTAGGCTATCCAGATATTTGTGTTGCCTACCGTAACTTCGGTATGATCAAGTGCTAGTCGTAGTAAAATATGAAGATCAATGGAACTCCTCAAAGGTTTACATTAAGGGTGCGATTTATGGCAGAATATATAACTGTCTGTAATCAAATGGCAATGACCTTACGTTTGTTGCTGCATTGTGTGACGGCCACGTCCTTACATAAATATATATACAATTTATATACAGACATACATAATGTATGTATAAAAATAATTAAATGCATTATATGTATTCAGAAATATAATTTATATATATCCTTTTTTAATCAATAATATATAAGTGATACTGGCAACCTACACAAGCCTTGTTATTTTGAAAAAAGAAAAAAAAAGGAAAGAAACGAGAGGGCCATGGAATTTGCGCGGGAGGAGAAAAGGATGACGTACGGTTTTTTATTCTTGTGTTAGTTTTTACAAATAATATTTTATCTTTTAAAATAGGGTTTTGTGTAAATTAATAAAGTGGTGAGGTGTTGAAGTACATAAAGGGATTGGAGTAAGATGCATTAAAATATATTTAAATATACATGGAATGGATGTCACACGAATATACGAGTATATATTGTCATTTAAGTTATTTTCAATATTATCATTATTGCTTTTATATCATATTCAATTATTAGATTAGATGTCTTTTAATTAATATATATTATTATTATTATTTATATAATATATACACATATACTGTAGTGATATATGGATATATATAAATATGTATATTATTGAAGTATATATTTCGAACGAGCGTGCTTCGGCATGCCTGCAGTTGGTGTTGCGATCCTACCTTTCACTAGGAGAGGTTGGGGTTCGATTCCAGCTCATTATGGTGTCTTAAATGATACTTTATCGGTTATCGTTAATCGGTAGTGCTAGAGCCATGACCGAATGTTGCTAGGCGTTGCGATAGCTTCTGCGTAGCAGTGATGGACAAATGAACACTGATCTCGTGGGCTTGCTCACATGTGAAGTGTTCGCCTGTTAGGGACAATCTCTTAGCTTACTATTAAATGTAATAAAAATGACATTGTAGCATGTCATAGAAATAGGGCCGCTGGTCGGGCCTTTATTATCAAGGCTGCGGACTAGCTTATAGACAGTGTGGCCTGCTGAACCCTATTGCTTTCCGTGGCTTGCCACGCATATATAATGAACTAATGCTTTTGTTGGATTGAGAGCTCAGCGACTGGACACTCTGTGTGGGTGTGTGGCCCCGCATATGTGGATCAACGACATATTATATTATTCTACAACATTCCCACCGAGGTGGTGACATATTATACATCTACGCAGTCGATCACAAGACTTAAAATATGTGAATATTATTATACCACGAATCCCACCGAGGTGGGGATACATACATCGATCTAGTCTAACACTGGACTTAAAACGTGTGTAATATATGCGGTGTGGTCCGCCTACCAGATACTCCTGATCTGTGTAATTGATTTGACGAAATGCATTGGTGATTTATATATCCCATTTAAAATAACACTGCGCTTTGCGCTTTATAACCATGGCTATTGCCTCATCACAGCTTCGGCTGACAATGTATATGGATTTCGATCCTCGTTTGAAATACCTTAGAGACCCGTCTCTACATGTTTATGAAACATATCCGGGCTTTAGTCCCGATGACACAACCTTCGAATGATCATACGCCGCAGGCGCACTATAAACAGGAATACTCTAATTATGGGGAGGGGGTTCAGAGCACGAGTCGGAACTCATCGTCGCCTGGCGGGTGTGGCGCCAGTTGACCACTTCGGTGCCCTAATAATAATAATAATAATAACATAAATAATAATAGAAGGTACCGGAGTGCCTATGATAGGAGTTTACTTCATCGGCATTGGTTATATTCATCATTGGATAAATACTTAATGTTTTCCAGAAAATTATATTTCTTATGCTTTACAGATATTATATTATATATGAATATAATAATGGGAACGTCATGTCACGCCATCTCTTTACCTCTGACGCTCTAAAAGGATTTGGATTGCTATGGAAACAACATATTTACGGGTTCTAACTAGCTAGACGATTACACTTGGCCAAATATATATTTTATTATACGTCAACATTGCCTTTAAACTATGTCAGCTGCGCGACTCTGTATATATGTATTTTATAATGTATTTCGTACATCGTTTCGGTGAGACGAGGTCGATACAGTTACAATTGCAATATTTGAAAGGTGAATTATGTGTGAAGCGGTGGTATAAAGGTTTCGGGTTCGATCCCGGGTGTGGCGATATGAATTTAAATTAAATTTGTAAAATTGTTTCATTTCCACGGTGTTATCTCATATGAGCAACACGTCTTTAGATGTACCTATATTGAGACAATTTTGTTAGTTTACTTCAGATTCACTAAAAAATCAAAAAATAAATAGAAATTTTAACAAAAAAAACTGCCTTCAAAACAAACAAATATATTATTATGCTCTAAAAAGTAAAAAATAATTGCGTAATTTCTCCCCTATATATTCTCTTCTCCCACCGTTTCGTGACGAACCCTGGATTTCTCATGGACCCGAGTCTCAAGTCAAGGCCAGTGTGAACAATATAATTTATGAAAAATCTATTGTAACATTTAGAAATTAGTTTCTTAGACATTGTATAACCCTATAAATTTCTTTATTGAGTTCCCACTGTTTTATGAATATACGACAGATATTTGAGAAGTATGTGTGGATTAAAACTCAGTGACAGAGTAAGTAATAGTGTGATAAGAGAGCGTTGTGGTATAAAAGAAGACGTAGTGACTAAAATCGAGAAAGGTATGCTTAGATGGTTTGGGCATGTAGAGAGAATGAGTGAAAGGTAACTGACAAAAAGGATTTATGAGTCAAGAGTGAACGCGAAAGTTGGAAGAGGAAGATCTAGGCGAACGTTCATGGACCAAATCCAGGACATTTTAAATAAGGGCCAGGTCAAGAGTACTCTAAACCGACGAACTTGTATGAAAGGGTTAATGAGAATGAAAGAAGCGAAGGAGATATGCAAGAATTGTGGCAAGTGGAAGGACGTGGTCTCTGCCTACCCCTATAGGAATGAGGCGTGATGCTGTGTATGTATGTATAATATGTATCACACCTCTTGAGTAATGTAATATTAGTTTTCTTATGTTTTTTTATTTAATTACTCATGAAGTGAAAGATCTTTTAGCCTAAACCTAATTATTATCGGGTTATTTTTAAGGTTTTGCAAACAGTGCTCGAATTTTTTGAATAGCATCGACAAACTCGTTTATAACGTTTGAATCGCAGCGATTTCCAATGCAGCGCTATCGACTATTCTATTTTCTGTATCAGATAAAAATGCCTCGACGTTTTGTTGAGAAATTCAATGCTATGTTACAAACTAGTGTCAAAGAAATCCCAACAATCTCCCTTTCAATTTCACTGAGCAAACTCCAGTACAAAAGAAGTACTGAAGCTGACAAAACATTATAACAAACATTTTATAATGTCACAGACAAAGTAAATCATATATTTTTAAATACAGTAGAAACTGGATATTCAAATGTGTAAAGAAAAGCTCTTTTTGAACAAGAAGTTATTAAGGGATACATTTTCTAACATAGAAAGTTTATATATATGTAACTGTTTAATAGATTACATAATTAAATTACTTATAAATCACGAGTTTGCTTCAGCTGGAGTAAACTCACACAATTACTCTCTGTTTCTCACAATATCACTTTTTGTTTCTTGTATTTTCACTCTCCGTTTCTCACAGTATATCTTTCTGTTTCTTATAATATCACTCAGTTTCTCACAGTATCAATATCTGTTTCTTAAAGTATCACTTTTCGTTTCTTACAGTACTATCTGTTTTTACAGTATCACTCTCTGTTTCTTAAAGTATCCCTGTCTGATTTTACACTATCACTTTCCGTTTCTTACCGTATTGCTCTCTGTTTTTACAGTATCACTCTCTGTTTCATATAGCATTACGCTCGGTTTCTCACAATCTCACTTTGACTCTTACAGTATCACTCATCGTTTCTTACAATATTTTTTGTTTCTTACAGTATATGTATCAGTTTTTTATATTATCAATCTGTATTTCTTACAGTACTGTTTCTTACAGTATCACTCTCTGCTTTTACGGTATCACTGTCTGTTTCTTAAAGTATCACTCTCTCATTTTACAGTATCACTATCCGTTTCTTACAGTATCACTTTCCGTTTCTTACAGTATCACTCTCGGTTTCTAATATTATCCGTTTGTGTTTTACGAATATCACTCATTTGCATCATAACTATATCTAATGCTGTATTATTTTCTGTTTCACATGGTAATGGTGATATATTTTGTCAGTCAGTTGAATACTATAATGGGCACTTTATATCTTAGAAACCCAATAATTTCATGTTGAATTTTATTGTCAAATTCTGTTAACTATTCACAAACTATTTTTATAATATAGTTTTGTTTCATATATATTCACAAATTTGTATAAAACGTTAGATTTATAGCAATTTCCAAAGGTATTTTTTTAAGATAAAAATACTGAGATGTTGTGTATTCAAATTCAATATAAGAGTGCGAACTCAATGTCTTAGAAAACTGAACAAACTCCTGTTGAATTTTATTGAGCAAATTCTGGTTTAAAAGATATTTTAAAGTTGCTATTACATAAAAACAGTTTTACAATCCAAAACATTTGAATCACAGCGATTTCCAATGATATATTTTGTTTGAGATAAAAATGCTGAGATGTTTTATATGGAAATTCACTGCCACATTGCAAACTAATGTCTCAGAAAACGCAACAATCTCTTCTTGAATTTTATTCAAGAAATTCTTGTATAAAAGAAATACTTAAGCTGTTAGAATGTTAAGTCTTTAAGTTAAATCTGTCAGTTATATTTTATAATATCAATAACAAGTTGGTTGCCCTATAGAGTGCCTTTTGCTTTACTCCAACTCCCCAGCCCATCGTAATGCGACTTGCAATAGATAAATGGGAAAATAAGAGGCGAAGTAAAGGGAGTTTCACTTAATATCAATTTGCCAAATATTTTTATTAATTTTTGACTTCTATAGAGAAATTTTCACTGTTTTTAACGTGGTAATGGCGGGCGTGCCAATGACAGCTCGGAACATGCGATAGAGAGGTGCGATCGGCCTAAATGTTTGCATTTTGACGCATCTATTTCTCTTCCACTCCATAAACTTACACGTCCGAATAAAAGAGAGGCAGCAGGAGTACACAACCTTTTAATAAGCTTTTCTTACGACGTTTATAATACCCATTTTATAACGTTAAAAATATGATTGTAGCCGGGAATATAGTAAAAATTATTGCGTTGTTTACATTCGTTTAACGGCTAGAGAGAATAACAAAGCAATTCACCATTGTTGACAGTTAACTTAAACCAATTCGCTTCTATAAACCGCTCGATGTTGAAGCAAATAAAACATCTGCACCAAATAATTAGAAACATGCTGGCGTACGAATTTTCCGCGTCGCTCGTTTTCAATTAAAAGTAAAGTAAACTCCAGTTTCGATTGCTTGTTATTGACTTCGCGTTATTAGATACTATTTACGCGTGTTTCAAATGAGATATTGTTAAATTATCTGCTGCTAGTAAACCCAGCTTTAATGTAAAATAAGTGAGAGTAAATTAACATCCCATTTCTGGACACAGGTCCGGTCTATCTATATATACATACATAGGGGTAGACAGTGACAACATCCTTCCACTTGCCACGATCCTTGCATATCTCCTTCGCTTCTTTCATTCTCATTAAACTATAGTAAAATTATTTTTCTTGTCGATAAAGATGACTTAGTTGACTTTTCCTAAGACGTTTGAAATTCAAGTGGGAGTATTTATAAAAAATTAACACCGTTAAATATGGTTGTTAATTGGACACTTGTTAATGATGCTTAATTATACCGTCATTAACTGCTAATTAGAAGCAGAACGTGTAAAACTTCACCCACATTTTCATTCCCGTCCATCGCTGTATGTACGAGTATATAACGTTCTATGAATAACTTATATTTTATGAAAATNTGCCCAAACCATCTAAGCATACCTTTCTCAATTTTAGTCACTACGTCTTCTTTTATACCACAACGTTCTCTTATCACACTATTTCTTACTCTGTCACTCAGTTTTAATCCACTCATGCTTCTCAACGCTCTCATCTCTACCGCATTAATTTTACTTTTGTGATTCTTCTGCCATACCCAACTTTCACTACCATACATAAGTGTTGGCACGAACACTCCAGCATACACTGCCATACTAGCCCTTTGAGACACCATCTGGTTATTCATAAAGGCGTACAGAGCACCATTTACCATATTCCCTGCATTCACTCTCCTTTCAATATCATTTTCACATGTTCCATCTTTTGTAAATTTAGATCCCATGTATACAAATTCTTTCACCTCTTCCACTTATCTATATATAATAGAGATATCTAGGGATTTATTGACTCATCACGATATCTATGGAAGCATAAGGCTTAGAGATTTGAAATTTGGTAGGAATATTCTTTTTACCGAGTAGAGGTCAGTTAAGAACGAATTTCTAGAAGTTCCACCCACAAAGGGGATTGCGGGGTTATTTTGACTCGACGCCGTCGTAGCTTCAACCGATGGACGTCCACTGTTGGACATAGGTCTCATGTAATGACGTCTACAAGGCCCGATCTTGCGCCACCTGGCTCCAGCTATCAGCGATCCTCTTTATTTCATCAGTCCACCTTGGCCCTTAGCTTCGGCCCCCAACGTCCATCAGTTCTTTGGACTATGTGCCCTGCCCATTACCACTTCAGGTTCGCGATTCGTAGGACTATATCGGTGACTTTGGTTCTACTACGGATGTCTTCATTTCTGATTGGATCTCGTAGAGAAACTCCGAGCATAGCCCTCTCCATCGCACGTTGAGTGACTCTGAGCTTCCACATGAGGCCCATAGTCAGCGACGACGTTTCAGAACCATAGGTCATCACTAGCAACACGCACTGTTCAAAGACTTTGGGTTTGAGGTACAGAGGGTTATCGGACGCTGTGATTGTTTTCATGTAAATATTACCCAAAAAACATTTCACACAGACGAAGTCGCGGGTTCAGTTAGTTATTTATAAAAGAGAGAGTTTTTAAAGCAATGACCCAGCATGCTGCTCCACTTGCGGATTGGGAAATACACTCTCTATTCTTTTAGTTTTATTGTGGGATGGGACTGCAATCCTGCATAACCAGAGAGAGAACTGGCGCAGGACCGACTGCTTAACTTGCTCTCCGGGGCACAGGATAGGTGCACACCGTCAACTTCCCAACTTCTTTAAATCAGAACAGGAAACTCAATAACAATGTTTGAATTCGCCTTAATGTTTATACCTGAACATGCTGATCACATGACGTGATATAGTAACGGAACTCTTCAATTCTTAGGAGCAAATTAACGATACTCGGCAGAATCTTTTATGGCCTATCCGGATATTTAAGTCACCTACCGTAACTTTGGTATGGTCATGTGATTGTCGTAATTAAATATGTTGATCAACGGAACTCCTTAACGACTTACAGTAATGCTGCATTGCAATATTGTAAGGTGTATTACGTATAAAGCGGTGGTAGCAGAATCTGGGGGGTGGGAGGGAAACTTTTGCGTATTATACTTATATTTGGAGTCGGTGTTAGGCAAGGTACCTTCATATCTAGCTGTAGGTTGTAACTACATATACAAGCTATAGGTGGGAGAGACGCGGGAGCTGCCAAGTGGACACGCGGGAAACAGCTACCTTGGCTGACGCCGACTCCGAATATAAGAATACGAATAACTCTAAAAAGGAATACGCAATATTATTTTACTTTTTAGAGCATATCAATAAATTCGGAACAGTTTGTATTGCAGGCGGTTCTTTTTTGGTTAAAATTTTTATTTATTAACCTAACCTCATGATGTTAGACATAATTGACAGCGATTGACAAATATGCCTGTATACTCTGTATGCGTGTTTGTAATGTGTTTTAGTTTTAAATATTATCATTGTGCCCTTCTTCTCCCCACAATTTACGTAAAATGAGTCATTTTTGCTTCGTCGTCGTCGTCGTCGTCGTCGCTACAACCGATGGACGTCCATTGCTGGACATAGGTCACGAAATGATGCCCACAAGGCCCGATCTTGTGCCGCCTAGCTCCNTTTGATCACGTAGAGAAACTCCGAGCATAGCCCTCTCCATCGCACGCTGAGTGACTCTGAGCTTTCGAATAAGGCCTATAGTCAGCGACCACGTTTCCGATCCGTAAGCCTTACCATTTTTTCTTCACGTATATACAAATAAAAATACCATCTATCCTTTGACGATTATTTAAGCAGATGAAACCGCTGGTGATAGCTTGTATTTTCTATAACAAAACACAGGTTATTAAATAGGAATTAACCCACCACGGATAATATAAAATAAACTCCCAAAATTAATAGTTTTTGTAAGTTTGTTTTGCAAGCTTTAGTAATAAAATTAATTTGGGCTGTTGTAGGTCGACTCATAACGGCTCTACGAGTACAATATGAAGCAACTTTCGCTTAGATTGCGTGTTAAAGTTTTGGGTATATTGCAACTAATTTAGTTTTCTGTTTTAATTAGTATATCGTACCTGTATCCTGTTAAAATATTCATGAGTTAACCCTAAAGCTTCTATGGCTTAATATTAAATACACGTAGATATAAGACTAGTTTTGGTAATTATAAATTTTATTAACGCGCTTCTATCTTCATGTATCATCACTTACCATTAGCTGTGACCACAGTCAAGCGTTAAACCTATCAGCAATAAAAAAACCAGTCTCATTTCTTATGGTATTAAGATAGTTCGCAAATAATGATTTTATAACAAATTTGGTTTGCATAAAAATAAGTTATAGTGAGTCAACCCTAAAAGATAGACATATGTTGTCATGGATGTTTTTTTTAGAATTTTTAAAGAGGAACCATTCTGTCATTTATAATTTTTGCGAAACTTTAATCAGTTATATGGTATACGTAGCGGAAGTTCTGAAAAGCAAAAAAAATCCCCGGTTTTGAAATATTATTTACTGGTGTACCGCTCGTATTGGTGTTAGCCTGATGATATATAATTTACAACTTTCCCCGATAAATAGTCTATCTAACACTGAAGGTATTTTCCAAATCGGACCAGTAATTTCTGAGATGAGCGCGTTTAAGCAAACAAACTCTTCTGCTTTATAACATCATTGTTCTATATAGATTAATAATGAACTTGAACGTTTAGTTTTATCAATTGAGGTAATAAATAATGGCATCCCAAATTAGTCTTAAACTTTACGATAACCGAAAAGTATGTCGTAATGTTTACGACACATGACATACGAATTTACGACGTAAAATTCAATGGCATGGGATATTTTGAGGTAACTTTTACGGTATTGAACTAAAACAGAAGTAATAGATAGTGCACTTGTATTAGGTTAGCGGATATTTTTGACGAAAATTTTAAGACGGCGTATAATTTTGTCGTAAATTTTACGACTAATGTTGTTTTAATGTAAAACCGACAATATCGGAAATATTTGTCCTCAATTTTATGACATGGCAAATTTCGTCGCTTAAAACCCGTCTCCTATAAGTCAGACGGCTTGTGCCCAACAGTGGGGCGTTAGTGGGCTTATTAACCTTCTTTTATATCTTTTAAAAGCAGATTATCCATAATAAAAACGAATGTTACTAAACTTATTACAACTCTAATTTCACGTCCATTTTGAGATAGCTTTTTTTACGTTTCACGAAGGCAATTACCAATTGGTTTCAAACATTGATATTGGATCGGGTACTGAAGATAAGTCGCAGACATCTGTGATTGATTACTGCGTCACATGTTGGAGATTTGTCGAATTGTCATTTTTTTTTATTAAACTCACGTGTACCCTTGTCAGCGATCTCACTCTCTCTCAAAAGTTAGCAATCTCTCAAAAGATAGCAAATAGGGATTATATAAAAGGTGAGTAAATATGAAATAATTATAAGTGCTTGCGTACAAAGTACACGTTTCAGAAGTGAAACTTCTTTGGCAGACTAATTGTTAAGTTGTGAAATTCGTTAATAAAACTGCCACATGTTATTTGTAAATATTAAAACTACCTAACCTTCTAACGAATTAGCATAAAAAACGCTGCAGATCTTCGTGATGTTAATCTCGCGTTTCATCCGTAAACATGTTATTGCGCCTTAAGAAGTTTCACTTCAAAAAATGTTTGGATAATAGTTAAAAGAACGTTCGTCCCGTCGTTTAGAAATCAATTCAATTTAAAAGTCCTTCAGAAATCTAATTAAATTTAATAAAAGTGATGATACAGTCTAAGATGGTATCTCGCTGACCTGGTTTTCGTTGTAGATGGTAAGTAAATGATACAGTCTAAGTTTGTCCATTAATATTGTTCTGCTTTGTGTGCAAAACTGTTTGATTATAGTTACATTTATTCCCGTTTTATAAAACATAGTTCTCCGCTACGTCTGTCTATTTGCCATAAACTCAAAAACTACATAACGAGTTCATGAGGAAGGTTTATGTATATATTTTGTCAATCAGAAATATAAGAATCTCTTTCTCTTCCATTTTAGTCATAGCGTTTATTATCTATTTCGCGTCTCAGTAACTGTCGTAACAAAATATGCGTAGAGATAACACCAGGCAATAGAAGAACTAAAAATAAACCAGTTATAAAGTGACCGTTACTTTCGGTGGATTTGTCGCGTCGAATGTTGTTAAGTTTTTTTGTAATATTTCATAAACTGTGAGTGTTTTCTGTGATTGTTTGTGATTTTGATTATATAAGTGATGTGAATAACAATGAAAACCCTTGAGGTAGTTTGTAATTGTTAAGACATGCCTATAAATACAAGACGGACTTTTTTCACTATCTCAAAGTTTAGCTCAACATGGCAACATAAAAATTTGGTAGTATTTCATAAATATAAAACTCCACTTTAGCATCATTCAATCTGCGGGGCAATCGACGTAAAAACGTCCGTGCGGGGCGGGGCATACAACGGTTATTTCCGTTAAAAAGCCTAGACAACTTGCGGGGATGATATCTTTATCTCTAAATAATAACTCATTATAAAAACATTGTCAGGAATAATGAGGTAATTGTAAAGTTATTCCTTATTAATTTTATACATATTTTAACGAATATTTTAGGAATTGTCCCGAAAATTAATCCATGAGACTACCACGATGTTTAGCAGAAACTATCCTCTTTATAACAATATTTAACTTTGTCTTTACGTTTATAGTTATATATATATTAATAATCTTGAAATCCAGAATATGAAACTTATCCAACGTGAAGGAATGTGCGTTACAAAGGAGTTTAGCAACAGAAGTACTTTGTTCTTGCAAATAATGTTATGCACTAAAATTTAATATGAAGACGGAACTGTATTATTTAGTAGAAAGGTATTTAATAGCTAAGTCCTTATGTAATTTACGTACATTTGAGATTATGTTTCCAGAGATGAAGGCATTAATATTAATAATTAAGTGTTCTTCGGGTAGTTCCCGATACCGTGTGATTGTGGGAAGATCTGTAGTTGATTCACTTTTATATTCAATGTGTACCATCTTATGATATTAATGTGTCTTTTGATATTAATGTGTGTTTGGATATTAATGTGTCTTTCGATATTCAATGTGCACCATCTTGTGATATTAATGTGTGTTTTGATATTAATGTGCCTTTCGATATTCAATGTGCACCATCTTGTGATCTTAATGTGTCTTTTGATATTCAATGTGCACCATCTTATGATATTAATGTGTCTTTCGATATTCAATGTACACCATCTTTTGATATTAATGTGTCTTTTGATATAATTTGCTTTATATTTTGATATTCGATATGGACCATCTTTTGATATTAATGTGTCTCTCGATATTCAATGTGCACCATCTTATGATATTAATGTGTCTTTTGATATAATTTGCTTTATATTTTGATATTCAATGTGCACCATCTTGTGATATTAATGTGTCTTTTGATATTCAATGTGCACCATTTTTTGATATTAATATGTCTTTTGGTATTCAATGTGTACCATCTTTTGATATTAATGTGTGTTTTGGTATTATATGCACAATTTTTTGATGTTATTTGAATTACATTGAATATCAAAAGATGGCGCACATACAATAACAAATTTGTGCACCATATTTTAATATTATTTGTATTATCTTTTGATATTAATATGTCTTTTGATATTCAATGTTCAAAATCTTGTAATATTTAATGTCGGCCATCTCTGATATTCAAGTGCACAATCTTTTAGTATTCAATTAGGACCCTCATTTGATGTTTTTCAAACTCAAAATACATCTTATCTTTGTTTAAGTAGGCTCAAAAAGAAATTTTTATTCGATAATAGTTTGTACTTTGGTAACTAATGTACCATCAGTTTAAGGAGTCGATTTCACTGAGAACTGAAATTCTCTTTTTTTTTGCTTCCGTTTATACTTGAAATCTTTATCGCTTTAATTATCTTCAACTTTATAATACGTCTTTAATTTACAAAGGATGTTTTTGTCATATTTTCTTATATTAGTATCTTATGAAAGATTTGTATGCTTAACCCGAGTTTTGTTTTTATTTATTGAATTAAAATCGTTTATTTCGCTTTTTTTGCTGCAAAACTGAATATTGTTGCGATTAATCTCACGATATTCAGTTTGATTGCACGGTGGAAAAGATCGCATGAATATCCATTAATGCTTAAAATAATGTATTTAAAGTGATAATACTTTATAAAAAAATAAAGAATTAATGCTGTCTTAGATTGAATACCATTATAATTGTACCTAAATTATTTTGTTATCCCTAAAACATGGATATATGCCATCGCTGAACTTTTCTACAACTATGAAAGGAGAATAAATGTTTAGATCACAAAAGGCATAAAGAAGCGAAATTGAACCTAAAAGCAAAATTAACAGCCAAAAAAACAAAGTCAAAGTTCTCATCTAGCGTGCACAAAGGTCTTTAATACAGGGCGCGACATTTGCCCTATATTTCCTTATTACCATCCCCTTTTAAGTTTATGGGACGTCTAAGGGATTCCGAAAGGATCAAGTGTAACAACTCCTCGATGCTTTGATGTTTGATTCATTCCCAAGTCTCTTTGTGTCCCTTGTATTTGCGTGTAATAGTTTTAGAGGACGTAAGCGATATTGAATCTTTTATTGCACCTTATTCAATAAGGTGCAATAAAAGATTATATTAGTATATATAAAACAACGATTTTTACCACTAAAATCGTTTACAGCAAGCCAAATTCACTTCTTTCAAACCACAATGATAAAAATATAAAAAGAACGTATAACAAAAAAGGCGTAAAGAACTACATTCCTCTGACAGGTGTTCCCTGACCGCAAAAATTTAAAAAAAAAAAACGGAGAGCAAAACATTGAGATTAAATAAAAAATATAGGTAAGTATTACCTGTTGAATGCTAATTATTCTCATGCTAGTGTGGTTTCAAATGAATTTACTTTTGTCCATTTAAGTGGAAATGGTGGTAGATCTAAACTAATATTAGGGTATGCAAGTAGCGCCAGTGACCGAGAAGTTAAGGAGTGGAACCCTGGTATAGACACGTCATGAGAAGGGAGTATAGCCATGTATGAAAGAGGGCCCTAAATATGATAGTGTTATATGATAGAAAAAAGTGTGGATGATCTGTGTGTAAGGGGTGTGAATGTAGAAATGACAGCTTATAGAGTGAAACGGCGAAATGTGGTGTTATCTAGGCCGTATCAATCGCTACTGAATAAATTAATTCTAGTAAAAAAACCAAGAAGTGCCGAAGAAAGCTTGACTTTTTTTGATAGCCCATAAACCTGGTGATGGTTTACAAAAACTTATTGTCACTGGGAAAATTGAGGGAAAGAGACCTATGCATCCTATGCATTGGATTGCACCGGTTTCAAAACCCAGATCCAGGAGGTAATGTCGCGCAAAATTGAAGCAACTGGAGCAGAAGATCTCCTTCACTTCTTTCATTCTCATTAAACCTTTTATACATGTTGGTCGGTTTAGAGTACTCGTGTTCTGGCCCTTATTCAAAATATCCTGGATTTGGTCCAGGGACGTTCCCCTTGGCCTTCATTCCAACCTTCCGATTCACTCTTGACTCATAAATCCCTTTTGCCAGTCTACTTTCATTAAATCTCTCTACTTACCCAAACCATCTTAGCATACCTTTCTCAATTTTAGTCACTACATCTTCTTTTATACCACAACGTTCTACACAAATAATGTGACAAGAGAACTTCGTGGTATCATATTTATAATTGGTTATTAATGGTCTCGAGTAAAGAAGTAAAGAGAGAAAGAAATGGAAACCACACTGCAATATTACTTCTTTCGAAAGACACATGAATGATGTATACAAAATTCCTTATGAAATTTCCAAGTATTCTTGTGGAATTTAAACAGCAGGTTCTCATATGGCAATTAAAAACTTAGGTACTGACAAAAGTTGTTTTACAATGACTTCTATCTCCCCCTTACACCACGATGCGTCGGATGAATAAAATATACGCCCCATGTACCGTATTGTTAGTGAAACACAATATCTCTCACATTGTATACAGCTAGAAGATAATGGAAAGCAAACACTGTGGAGACGTGTTGTAGGTAACAAGTGGCGATATTGTTAACGTAGGAAATAATTTGTAAGCCATTTGGATACTGTTTTTCATCTATCTACACTAATATTATAAAGAGAAAAGATTTGTATTTTTGTGTGTAACGAATAAACTCAAATAGTACTGAACCAATTTTAATAAAAATTTGCCATAAAATGTCTTTCATCGCATACGCTGTGAAGAGTATTAATGATAGGACAAAAAAATGTTCGACAATATTATAGAATATATCAATATCTATAAAAAACTTCGCGAGACCATATGTCTAACTATTGTTGTTACGTCACTATAATTACTTTTTTACATTTAAGAAATTGATAGAAATGCCGATCAAAATCAGACCGTGTTATCCATACCATTTAGAAATTTTTATCCAAATAAATAATTTCATATTCAAGGCTGTCTCAATACCTGATGATTACTATTTGAATTATTAAAATCGGATATTCCATTCAAAAGATATCAAGAAATTAAAGTAAAAATACATGCCGGCGGCGGCCACCACGCAGCGCATCCAGTAACTAACTCGAAACGAGAGGGGCAGTGCGGGAGAAGGGGGGCACCATTATTAACTAGGTTACCTTACGCAATGGACGCAAGCAACATTGAATATTGAATGAATATTTCCAGTTTTTTTAACACATTTTTATGCTTCACTTAAAAAGTTCTTTTCAGAGCTACTTAGTTTTAGTATTAGGAATCACACTTTTTCATAATAGTTGTCAATTCATGGTCGTTTTAATTATCATGCTTCTAACTTAAATATCTATTTATATCTAGCCGTGCGAAGCCGGGATGATCCACTAGTATATTAATAAAGCAAAACTTTATACCCCTTATGAAGGAAACGGAGACGGAAGAGTATTAAATTTCCCACACACATCTAAACTACTATTATAAAGAGGAAACATTTGTGTTTAGGTATGTATTGGAAAGCTAGATTTTCACTGAGCGACATAGGCAACAATAAATCTGTTATCGCTGTGAAAACTATGGAAGATGGAACAAAGAAAAAATGGTCTACAATATTATAGAACTTATCAATATCTATAAAAAAGTCTGAGATACCATATGTCCAACTATTGTAGTTATGGCAATATATCTACTTTTTTGAATTTCAAAAGTAAAATTGCCGATAATACACTTTACTATTTATACCTGAATAAAAAAAGGCGGTTCTTTTTTTGTTAAAATTTTTATTTCAATTATGATGTTTAGTGATTCTGTAGTAAATTAAAAATTTGTCTCAATATGTGTGTACCTAAAAACGTATTTCAATGCAGCAACAAACGTAAGGTCATTGCCATTTGATTACAGACAGTTTATATATTCTGTTATAAATCGCACCCTTACTGTAAGCCGTTGAGGAGTTCCATTGATTTTCATATTTAACTACCACTAGCACTTGACCATACCGAAGTTACGGTAGGCAACTCAAGTATCTGGATAGCCTATAGAAGATTCTGCCGAGTATCGTTCATTTGCTTTTAAGAATTAAAGAGTTCCGTCACTTTGTCATGGATTCCATGATCAGATCCTAACCAAACTATCACAAAACAGCCCTTGAAGTATATCCCTTCCAATGAAAATAGAATTATCGAAATCGGTTGACGTAATCTTGAGTTATTTGTCCATTTGTCGCGCACATGCTTACGCAAATTTAAGACTTATCCGGCTTTGTCGTGGATGCCATCATCAGAACTGGTTAAAAAAAAATGGGACCCTATGACGAGCACCACCTTTGATAACAAACATAAAAAAATACAGTCGAAATTGTAATTGTATCGACCTCGTCTCACCGAAACGATGTACGAAATACATTATAAAATACATATACACAGAGTCGCGCATCTGACATAGTTTATAGGCATCATAATGAGCTGGAATAAACTCCAACCTCTCCTAGTGAAAGGTAGGATCGCAACACCAACTACAGGCATGCCGAAGCCCGCTCGTTCGAAATATATACTTCAATAATATACATATTTATATATATCCATATATCACTACAGTATATGTGTATATATTATATAAATAATAATAATAATATATATTAATTAAAAGACATCTAATCTAATAATTAAATATGATATAAAACCAATAATGATAATATTAAAAATAACTTAAAAAACAATATATACTCGTATATTCGTGCGACATCCATTCCATGTATATTTAAATATTCATACCATAACATCTTACTCCAGTCCCTTTATGTACTTCAACACCTCGCCACTTTATTAATTTACACAAAACCCTATTTTAAAAGATAAAATATTATTTGTAAAAACTAACACAAGAATAAAAAACCGTACGTCATCCTTTTTTTCTTACCGCCCAAATTCAATGGCCCTCTCGTTTTTCTCTTTTTTTTCTTTTTTCAAAATAACAAGGCTTGTGTAGGTTGCCAGTATCACTTATATATTATTAATTAAAAAAGGATATATATAAATTATATTTTTGAATACATATAATGCATTTATTTTTATATATACATTTATGTATATAAATTGTATATATATATTTATGTAAGGACGTGTCCGTTACAATTTGATAACCTCTTCTTTTTTTGACGTCGGTTAATAAATAACCCTTTATACGCCTCAAAAATGTATATTCGTAATATGATATGTAGTAGCAAGTAGTGTTGGATCATTATGGTTTGAAATTTTATATATTACCAACAATAAATAACGTTCAAGGACATTAAGCAAACTATGTAATAGTTTTTACAATAAACATCAATAACTGAGAACTTTTGTAACATTAATTAAACTAACGAAACATATGTATCGAGTTCACATGGTTTTTTGTTTAAAGAAAAGAATAATGTTCCTTATTTTATTAATTTTTTTAAACAAACTTTATACAATTCTATTAATACTAAATATTAAAACTAAATATTTATAGAAGTATAGTCTTTGACAATAGAACCTTAAAATTGTTCAAACATATTAATTATTATAAAGTAAACTTACATCTTTTAATATAAGCTCCAAAATATAAGCTTTAAGCCTTATTTATGTAGTAAAACGAAAGTATTACAGAAATTCGAAAGAGAAACACTTTCAAGGAGACTCAGAAACCCTATTTTACTATATTATATTAGAATAGTATAAATTTAAACACATGAGAAAATACGAAAACCTTTTCATTCATTAATAAAGTAATTCAAGGAAGGTTTGCGGATTGGCAGGCATAGTACACAAGTGTGCACTCTCTATTCCTTCACTCTCATATTCCTATGTGACGGGAAACCGACACGACCGGAGAGAGATCAGGCGCAGGACCGACGGCTTAACGTGCTCTCCGAGGCACGGGGGTGGATCACACCGCCGACTTCTCAACTTCGGGCAAATATTGAGAAAATCTTAATAGAAACCTCAATATTGATTTTTGAATTGGCTCGACCTGGGACTCGAACCCAGGACCTCATGTCTGCAGTCGATCATGCTAACCACTAGACCAATGAGGCGGTTCGATGCACTGTAAACCAGGTTTATTTGAAAGTTTATAATACGTAGATAGGTTTAGATCACTAAACTCAATCACAAATCTCCTAAACTAGTTAATAGATCAGGATCTATTGTAAATATTACCAAAACAACCACTGAAAGATGCCTCTTCAGAAGAAGTTAAGTGTTTAAAAATAGCTTTAGCTATAATTTAAAACAGAACATAAAGAATGTATTTCATACTTTCAGTATATTAATAGCCTTTCGTATAAAGCGTCAAGTATAAAACGTTAAACAATGTTTCAAATAAAAGTTATCCATTCATTATTTAGTAACGATATGATTTTCTTTATCAAAATGTACTTCGATATAATACTTATCAAAACTTAACATAGAAACTAATCCCTGTACTTTGACTAAGAATTTTTGAATTACTGTTAACTGATGATACAGTCTAAGATTGTAAGCTTATAGAGTGATATGCTGGAAGGCAGTTTCTTTTGATTGGCGGCACGTATTTGGTGGTATACTGGAAACTAGCCAAGGCTGAAGCCTCCCACTAATTCCCAGAAGGGTAGGCAGAGACCACGTCCATCCACTTGCCACGATCCTTGCATATCTCCTTCGCTTTTTTCATTCTCATTAAACCTTTCATACAAGTTAAGAGTACTCTTGACCCGGCCCTTATTTAAAATGTTGTGGATTTGGTCCAGGAACGTTCTCCTTGGTCTTCCCCTTCCAACTTTCGCATTCACTCTTGCCTCATAAATCCTTCTTGTCCTAAGCGAAGGAGCTATGCCTTCGCTTTCTTCATTCTCATTAAACTTTTCATACAATATCGTCGGCTTAGAGTATTCTTAACCCTTTCCAACTTTCCCATTCACTCTTAAATCATAAATCTAAGCATACCTTTCTCAATTTTAGTCACCTACATCTTCTTTTATTCCAGAACGTTTTCTTATTAGAAAATACTATATTTTAAATCAGTCTTAATGGAAACTCAGGACCTCTGTTAGTAAAGCAAACACTTGTACCATTACGCCAGCAACGTTGTCGAGTGTTATTAACATGTTTCTTAAAATAAAAAGCTAAATTTATTAGGAAACATTAACCATTCAACTTCAAATATCCAATTAAAATATTATTCCACTTACAATAACCCTTACAATATAAATTTTTCCTCCGTGAAATATCGCTAATAAAGCTATTCCATTTCGTTTCAAGAGATATTCAGTCGTTCCCTTTCAAAAGCCTTACGATCTTAATTTCCTTTCATAGCAAAGATTAAAATTCATCGCTCATCCACCCCGGTTTTTGCGAATTAAAAGTCACCTAATTAAAATTTTGTAAAGACACTCGCCTCATCGGGATTTAAACCTTCACAAAACTGGGTTTATCAAAGGATGAATACAAGCAATTTATGTTAAAACAACCCATTCTACATTCCCATTGAGATCTTGTATATTATAGAAATAAATACCTTTGCAGGAACATTTGATGCTCGCGTTTATCCACATAAACATTTCACTTGTAATTAATTATATTTAACACAATATTTTAAGTCACACAGATGCAACACGAGTTCACAAGCTAGTTGGTTGATAGTTTAAATAATTTTAGCTCGGAATTTGATTTATGACGAATTTTATTGCGTTTTACGTCACGGAACACCGCTCGCGTCCGCGACTAGACGGCAACTGAAGTCTGAAATGTGATACGTTACACGAACCTAATTTCACGGGGCGGGAATTGGTGACTCGATTGCAGCCTTCAGTGTTGATACCATTAATGATGGATAGATGGCGCTGTTTATATAACTAAATACGTAAAATGTATACATTTAATTAAGAAAGTTTGTCAATCCTTCCTTAAAATGATTAGAACAAAAAAATGTTTATTAGAAACAAAATTGTTATAATAAAATACAAGTGTGACTATAAAAATGCATTAGCTAAAACTGAGTCGCAGTAATTAGGCCTGTTAGTAAACCTGTTGAAATAAGAAACAAATTATATTAATGAGATATGCTGCAGTAACATTTTTACTCCACTGGCATGAAAGTGTCGTACTTCTCCGGTTGAGCCAACTCACATATGAGTTTGGGGTGCCATCGGAGTCGATTGCTCGATGCGATCTTCTTTATCAGGTGCAGAGGGCTCCACTGGGTTTTAGTGGGTATTCTGGAAACAAAGAGTCTCACACTCCGTACGTAAATGTATTCGCCAGTAAAAAAAACCTCACACATAGGTAGCTATGATAGGCTCTACGTGGACGTGGTACTCTTTGTGGCGCTCTACGGAGCTTCCATATATACACACTCTTATCCCACGGTCCAGAACACTGCTAAGCCAAGCGCAGCCGATAATGGCTGACATCCAGGGATACCCCGCAATCTCTGGGAAGGCTGCCTGCGCTTTAGCTGGTACACCGCCCTGGGACTTGGACAGATATTTGGCCCATAATAGAAGAATGGTGTCGCAGAGTACACGATGCAGTGACCTTCCACCTCGCGTAGGTTCTGTTGGACCTCGGTTGCTTTAGCAAGTACTTGAGCGGAGTGGGTAGGTGTGCCACGTTTGTGGCTGCGCCGTTGACACGAGCCAATAAACTCTCGACGCGTGCCCAGCCTGGGCTGCTCAGCATGAGGCGCTCGTGTTGGATCTCTCGCTCCCCGCCGTCATTAGAATGATGGTGAGCCACGTGAGAGCATAGTAAGCTACGTTTTCCTTTTGCGAGGATGTGTAGACGCAAAAGGAAATGTCAAAACGGTTGAGAGAGGTGGACGTCGACGCTTCGACCGTTCGCAAGAGAAAGCGGGGAAGGAGGCGAGTTGCCCACGATCCTGTATTCCTCCTTAGCTTAGGCAACGGATGAGGGGTCTGCTGCCCGACAAGGAGAGGTCCCGCGAGTGGTGTGGTAGCTTGGCACGTGCTGCAGATAAGCCACCTCCGGAGTAAGCTTTTGGTCATTTGGACCGGGTTGGGCCTAAACGGGCACCTCGCTGGCGGGGTTGCGAATGTCTGTCAATCTCGTTCTCGTGATCCCATCACCGATTAATGTCTAGAAAACTTGTTGTACGTACATAAAAACATTGAATCTTTCATTAAAAAGAGTGAATGTACATCATGTAACTTAAGAAACAAAAACAAACTTGTTATAAGTCCTAGTGGGCTGCATAAAATGAACAACTCATTTAAGGGTAACTGTATACGTTTCTATAATAAACTCCCCCAATACGTTATTAGAGATGTCAATTAATAAATATTGAAAAGTCGTATTTTAAGTTGCAAGATTCCTTAGACGATAGAAGCGCTGTGATATTGATATTGTAAGGATGATGGTTACAAAAAAAAAATACGAAATACCCGACTGAGTTGGCTGTGGGTTCTTCTCGGATCAGAGCGCGAAGGAACCCTCGTAACTTTAGATTTTAAGTCGTTCTTGAGTACCATGATCAGACGTGCATTAGAATGAGAGTGTGAAAAAAATATTAATTGACGATCCAAAAGTTCTATAATATGCCTACTTGAATAAAGATATTTTGATTTGAATGTAGAAGAACCGCTGGGTTTTAGCTGGTATGAGTCCGGCATAACCAGGAAAACACCAGATATCCAGGAGGATTTAACAGCGCTAAAGAAATGAGTATTGCATTGAGCTTACGCCTGATGATGATGTTAAAATACTGACTTTAGTTTGTTACAACAACAGTCCGGTGTCACCTTTTCATCATCACGATTGCAACGTCATTACATATTCTGCTACGATTAGAGGAATCCATTCTCTCTCGCACTTTTTTATTATCCAAGTAATACTTCTCATTATCGTATTCAATTAGCTTTAATTTAGTAAAGTTTTTAAATTCATTAAGTGTTGTCTCCTGGGAATTTGTTATAGAAATGTATACAGTTACCTTTAAGTGAATTCTTAATTTTATGTAGCTATTAGAATTTACAATAATTTTATTTTTATGTCACATGTTAAATGAAGTCTTATAATTTTTATTATTTTTCGAATACGTAAACGCAATGAACTGACATTATTTTGCTTGATTAAAATTTTTTCTCAGCGACTTTATTCGCTACTAAGGTCACTATTTTTATTTCTGTCAATTAATGTAAGTATCAACCCATTAAATTCTTATTAGTGGACATCTCCCAGAATTGCTCCCGTGATAAATAAGTTTTATGTAGACAAATTATTGGTTCCTTCTCCAGGGTTCGAACCCTTCACAAGAATCCACGCATCTATTAATTGGTTCATCACGTTTTTACTTACCCCTGTTACCTTTTCTGAATTGGACTACCTGAGTTAACATAGTTACCTCATTGAAATGCCACGTAGGAGTGAGAAGCGACTCGCTTATGTAATATGAGAACGTGGAATAAATTCCTCATCCATTTTGCGTACCTTACAACATATATCATTTCTATTTTAATATCAATTTTACATTTAAAATAGATTCCAAGGAAGAGCTTGCAAAGTATTGATTGAATTGCCTGTATCCTACATAGCTTCTTATGGACTTACAGATGTAAGTTATTAAGTGTTGAAAATGTCGGAAACCAAAGATTTTCTGGAAGAGATTACTTTTAGCGATAAGATCGCCTTCGCATGATAGAGAGAGAACACTTTTATTCTACACCACAAAATAACAAAAAAAAAGTAAATACAAAAAGATCAGTACAATAAGGTAGCCTAATCGCTATCT
This sequence comes from Elymnias hypermnestra, assembly GCA_015832385.1. Classification (NCBI taxonomy): domain Eukaryota; kingdom Metazoa; phylum Arthropoda; class Insecta; order Lepidoptera; family Nymphalidae; genus Elymnias; species Elymnias hypermnestra. The sequence continues at coordinate 1,203,690 of JACTOM010000926.1, read as the reverse complement.
AGCGATCTCTTCCAGGCAACCTTTGGGTTAGAGAGATTGCTGATAAGTGAAAGGGGTAGAGCGTGGTGACATATATCGGTGAAGAAATTTATATAATAAATAAAACTACATAGATATAAGGATGTAAATATATACACATATAAAAATATATATATCTATAAACATATATACATAAACATACATAGTCGTCCTATTCGGATAGAGACTGGTAATATATCTTTACTTAATTTTAAATTTTGGGATGGTCTAATAGATCTCAAATCCGACTGATGATATTGAAACTTTTCTTTAAGTAAAGGGGTGCCCTAGGATTAAATAGTACACAGTACAGAACAGAAAGTATATTTAGATTCCGGCGAAGACGTATGGGCAACCACTTGAGTTTTTTACGAAAGTGTGATACGTGGTCATATTTGCGTGATAATTGTCTAATATTGTGTATATACGAGTACGTGTACAATAAAGTAAAATTTTAAAATGGACATTGTTAATTTCTTTCAAAAAGATATCATCATTTATTATATCCCCAAACTTGAGAAATAGCTACTTACTATAAAAACCTATACTATAAAAAAAAAGTTATGATTTTTGAACGAGATGAATCTAAGATAAATGGCAATATTTTGATAGATGGGGAACAAGTGGAAGAGGTGAAAGAATTTCTATACTTGGGATCTAAGTTTACAAAAGATGTAACATGTGAAAGTGATATTGAAAGGAGAGTGAAGGCATGGAATATGGTAAATGGTGCTCTGCACGCCTTTATGAATAGCCAGATGGTGTCTCAAAGGGCTAGACTGGCTGTACATGCTGGAGTGTTGGTGCCAACACTTATGTATGGTAGTGAATGTTGGTTATGGCAGAAGAATCACAAAAGTAAAATAAATGCGGTAGAGATGAGAGCGAGTGACAGCGTAAGAAATAGTGTGATAAGAGAACGTTGTGGTATAAAAGAANTCACAAAAGTAAAATAAATGCGGTAGAGATGAGAGCGTTGAGAAGCATGAGTGGATTAAAACTGAGTGACAGAGTGAGAAATAGTGTGATAAGAGAACGTTGTGGTATAAAAGAAGACGTAGTGGCTAAAATTGAGAAAGGTATGCTTAGATGGTTTGGGCATATAGAAAGAATGAATGAAAGGAGACTAACAAAAAGGATTAATGGGTCAAAAGTGAATGCGAAAGTTGGAAGGGGAAGACCAAGGCGAACGTTCGTGGACCAAATCCAGGACATTATAAATACCGGCCAGGTCAAGAGTACTCTAAACCGACGAACTTGTATGAAAGGTTTAATGAGAATGAAAGAAGCGAAGGAGATATGCAAGGATCGTGGCAAGTGGAAGAATGTTGTCTCTGCCTACCCCTATGGGAATGAGGCGTGATGCTATGTATGTATGTATGTATAAAAACCTCTTAAAAATAATGTTATTTCGTACAAAATTTATAAAAGCGAAAATAAAATACTTAATCTGGCGTAAAATTTGCTTTTGTCATTAACTAATATTATAAAGGGAAACATTTGTGTTTATTTACGTATGTATATAGGTTTGTAAAGTTTTCATACAAAAACTACAGGACCGATTTAAAAAATGTTTTACCATAAGAAAGCTGCATTCTCACTGAGCAACGTAGGCTATATTACTTTCTCAAAAAATAGGGATCCCTAAATAATTTTTTTTTTAACGTCAGGAAATCCTAGTGGATACCTTGCAACACCACGGAGAGGGGTTGCAAGTTATGCCGGACTTTTACCGGTTAAAATCTGACCGTGCTCCTCCCTACGTTTGCTGGAAAAAGCACGGGATCGGAATACGTCCACACTCCCGCCTACGATGTGCCTTACAAGGCTCCCCCCGACAAAATTCCTCCGCTCGGATGACATGCCCGGACTTGTCACCTGCCTTCCCTCGCTTTCGGGCAATAGGCTTCGTAACTGTTGCCACAAGCCAACCCTAAGGGGGTAGACATCGATCATGGGCCGCCCGTCTTAGCTCCGGCCTCCTCCTACGCATGGCAGAAGCGTCTCCATCTCTCTGAGACGTTCCGCCGCCTCCTTCTGATCCCCAAATAAAATGCACTAACGTAACCCAAAGTGAGAACCAAAAATCTGTCATGGCGTGCGCTGCAGAAACTATATATGATAGAATCAAAAATATTCTATGTCAAATATAACTGGGGAGTTCTGCTATGTAATAAATGGCAGTGAGGAATTTCAAATTGGGCAATAATTTGACAGGTGACGATAAAATAAAGCAATTAAATCCATCGAACAAGTAAACACTATGGAGTCAAGATCAAACGATGTTTTATTAAAACCAACAGGGATTCTACTTTACAATGTTATCTGAGCAAAATCCAACCACAGACTACGCGCCGCGCTCTCGAGTCACACCTTTATAAACTCTCCCCACCTCAATGATGACGTCACAAAAAAAATCAACATGTGACACGAAGTAGTTTCCTTTATAAAATAACTATCGCGGGGACATCTACAATATTAATATCTACAAAAAAACTGTACAATGCCATATATCTACTGTAATTAAGCCACTATAAATATTTTTTTGCATTTTAAAAGTTAATAAAAGTAACGGCAACAATTTAACCACATTATTCATACCTATTTAATCCTTATCCTTTTAAATGATATTTTATTAAAGATTTCAATACCTATAAAACACTTTTTAAATTATTAAAATCGGACATTCCATTTAAAAGGTATAACGAATTTAATGAAAATAAATCTATAGTCCGGTGAAACCGCAGGGCATTGCTAGTCATTAATAAAACTTAGTATAATAAGCCTGAGCCAAACATTAAATTTATACGTAATAATGTTATATAAGATGATGGAGGATGATGTCACAGTGCTCATAGCTGACTCTGAAAATGGTACGCAATCAATACACCAAATTACTTGTATAAACTCATTTAATAATTATATTTAAAGTAGCATTCTCAATATTCACTATTTAATGATAACAACAAATTGATATGAGTGGACTGTATGTGGTTTAGAAGAAAGAAGAAGATGAATTTAGTGAGATAGCCGCGTAAGAAGTGATATTAATGAAGGGAGAAAGGAATCGCGTGTACGTGCCTGGAGTATCAGGTTTTCCTACTGCTTCCCGAAGTATGGCTGTGCACGGGCGTGGATACAGCGGCGAAAAGCACTATCACTGCACTACACGACCAGCGGCTCACTTCTTCGATAGTTCATGCCGTTCGTATATCTTCAAGATGAAGATACGAGTGTGTAAGCGAGTATATGCACGTGAGGGAAAAGGTAGGGTACTTGGGAAAAGATGTTACGCGGCACCATCAAAATGCTGCTAAAATTGGCGTCACCAACTGTTATCACAAAATAGAATGTCTCACTACAGACTGATCTATCAGAATGGTCTCATCATTTTTTTTTTGATGTGTGTAGTTGCTGTTAGCCCTACTGGCTTTGACAGCGTAACCGAGAGGGGTGGCGAGCGCAGAAGCTCTGCCGAGGGGTGGGCCCGTAGAAGGGCTCTGCTGCGTCGTGGGGGAAACATTGCTCTAAGGGCGCATCCTGCGAGGCTTAGATCTAGGCTTAGAGCGTTTGCTGCTGCTGAAAAGGGTAATCGGACAGGTGCTTAGTCTTGACGCCCATGGGTCCGCAACTGGGGGCCGCGGCCGGGGTGCGTCAGATAGCGGGGACCTCTTCTTCGCCGGCGAAGACGCTGTGTGTGTGTGTTGGTGTACGGAGCGTTGTCAATAGTAATCTGGTCGTGTGAGTGGTCGAGGACGTGTTTGGGCTAGGGGGATGTTTAACCTAATCTCATAAGAGGCGGCATTTCTAATGAGAGAGTTGGGTTGACTGACGGATCTCTTGAAGTAGTCAGGGAGAGCGTTTTGAAATAGTTGTGGTCTCATTAACTGAGAACCAGCCTATTTATAGCATTGAGCTTGCACCAGCTAAATCCGGAATAATTACAATACAAAACAATATGACAATCATAACATCTGGTATAATGACATAATTAAACCACAGACCATGTACGCAGCATTTTTTTTTGATATTGTCTTATTTTATTTTTTAGTCCATTACATAGCTTTAGATTTTTTTCTCTTTTTTTTATTGTTTACTTTTAATATATTTTACTCTGGTGTCGGCAGCAGACGTATTTAAATGTTACAAATATTATATGTCGGAGAATAAAAGAGAGGGAAGGTAGGGTTCTCCGCCGACATCTTCATTAATGGCATCCATAATTTCCAAACTGTGGGCGTAGGTAATGTAGGTGCAATCCAACACTTTATTAATTAACTCAGAAATAATGTTCAATCACTTAATGTTCCCGATATCAATTTACACAAACTCATTAACAATAATAGCTAGAAACGCGACCGTCACTCGAGAACTATCGAGAGACGCGGCGGACTGCCACTTATTGACTCACATGACAAGGCATATTTTTAAATAAAACAGGCCGACATATGTCTAAACATAGTTACTTTTACATTTATAATAACAGTACAACATTACTAGAAAAAATACAAGGGCTTAATAGTGTTAAAGCTATTACCAAATACAGTAAAAATTAACTTCGAAACTTTTTAGTAAACAGCTGTTCTTTAATAATTGTTAAAATGTATCAAAGTATGAACAAGAAGAAAGGATTTTGCTAGGAATAGGATTATATTGTTAGCGTTTTCCTTCTACTTTTATTAAATAAGGAAATATAGGCAATTTTGTTTGGAATACATTTCTTAGGTCCCTAGACGTTTGGAGTTTCTGTTGTGTGGTACAAGATTGAAGATCCTTGAAAGCTTTAAAGCTTCAGAAGATATGTGCTTAATATTGTTTGTTTTAAGCACGAAATTAAAAAAAATATGAATTATTAGAGAACACTATTATTATATTTATTAGATTATTATATTATCTAAAATGTGCTACTTTCAGTTTAATGATATTATAAAGATTATCTTAACTTTAATTACAACTTCCATTTGAAATTGTTGTTTTGACGTCAACTGTGATTGATGGAGTTATGATTGGGGAGTTTTACAACGATGTATAATCGATGGTAGCGCAATATATTCAATTAGTGGCACGAGAAGAGTAATGTGTAAAATATAATTTAGAAGAATCGGAAAATAGTACTTCCATTATTTTACAGAATATGTACCATTACTTTAAAAAATAATTATAAGAGATATATATCTGCGAAAACTAGTTTTGGTATAGGGTATTGTTCAGTCACTTAATGTTTCCGATATTAATCTACGCAAACTCATTAATAATAAAAGCTAGAAACGCGACAGTTTCAATAGTCGACAACTCTGGTGTCCGTCACCCGAGAACTACAGAGAGACGCGCCGGATTGTCACTATTAAGCTTGATAGATTTAAGTCCGCCGTTTGCACTTTGTGCAATAAAGTTTATAAATAAATAAATAAATTACAAGTTTTGTTCACTTGTTTGGGACCGATTGTCGGTTTGTTTTTAACCTTAACTAGGACCAAGTGGATAACCTCATCTACCTAGGAAGTAGTATTATTTAAGCATCAGCTGTTTTCCTTGGATATGACAGCCATCAACAATTAATATGTATAATATTTTTAAATAAAAAATAGTCTTAAATAATTAATGTGACTGAAAAATCAATAATTAATAATAATAAAAAATACCCTTAAACGAAAGTCCCACATATCGAGCTCCCCACGCTATTATTTTTAGTAATAGGACTGTTTTCTTAACTGAATGCAATATTGAAGTACGACTTCTTATTGGGCGGAAGGGACAATTTATGTGACGCGATATTAATAGTAAGTATTTGTTGGGTATTTTTTTAGGAAAAAATTACGACTAATTATTTATATTAAATACAAAAAAAGCCTACCGAATTGCAAAGCTGAAGTGGCAATGGGCAGGGCACATAGTTTCTAGAACCGATGGACGTTGGGGCCTGAAGGAGCTAGAGTTACGGCCTGGCACGGGAAAACGCTGCGTCGGCAGACCACACACAAGGTGGACCGATGACATCAGGCGAGTCGCTGGCAGCCACTGGATACGGCGCATGATCGGGCCAATTAGACTTAATTAAGAGAGACCTTTGTCCAGAAGCGGACGTCCATCGCTTGAGACGACGACGACGACAATAAAAGCCAAACAAGTTTCATTATAAAAGCACTGCTATAAGTTTGTGACTTAGACCACTAAATGAAACGAATGTGACCTTCGTTTGTTTACACAATACATAAAGGCATTACGACATGACATTTCTTCTAGGCTTCATAACACAGACCAGTTGGAGTTGGCGGCTCGGAAATTATCTTAATCATTATTCCATTTCGATCTTTACACCGTTTCCTTTCTGTAATTCGACAGAAGTACCCTTTGTTGTTTCTAAAGATCCTTTTTTAATGTAAATTTCATCACAATCGGGGATATTTATGATAAATGAGGCACTTTTTTTCGAGAGCGAATTCGTTTTAACTTCGGATAAAATATTGCCTTTACTAAATAAATTGTACCAAGAAACATTAATATTTTAACATTTCTAAAGCCCTGCTGTCAGTCACTGACTGTAAATTCGATTAACCCAATCAGGGAAGTACCACTCCTTCATACTATAGATGAATAATAGATACATTAAGATCTCTGAATGGTGCAACCAAAACCCAGATATTTGAGCTCTTCTTTCTTTCAAAGGAGAGCCAATTAGAGAAAGAAGAATGGATTGCCTTATACATTTCTTAGTAATAAGCACAACTTCTTTTACGTCACATTTGGAGAGAGGGAATATAAATTAGATTTTAAAACTTAGTTTGTCAGGAGTTGGTAGATCCCGAATCAGTGAACAGATGATATGAAGGAGATTGTCGGAAGCCGATGATTACTATAGGCACAAGATTGTGTATTATGAAAATCCTTCAAGAAGATCTATATCCAGCAGTAGTCGTCTATCGGTTCAGTTAATGAGTTCGGCAGGCATGGGGACCCCACTGATTGGGAGTGACCTCTCCCTCGCCAGGCTCGTGAGCGCTATGCTTGGTGATAAGTCAGGTTGGAGAACAGTGGCCTTCTTCTGATAGCTGTCATTCTGCAGAAGGCACTACAGAAGGAAAGGGAAATAATGGTGGACGTGACTTCCTTTCGCAGGATGATGGAAGAGGGGCAGAAGACGCAATTTCGCTAGTCTGCTCGCCTGAATTGAACCCTAAAGTTATATTTATCTAGGGCGCCAGAGCTAAACATGCTATTCTTGTTCTCACCAACCGGATAAAGGGAGTCACACACTCCTGGATCGAGACTTATACTTCATCAAAGTATTTTCCAATAAAAAACAAACAGCTCTAGGGAGTCAATTTCTCAAAATACATGTATACTATTTCAGATTTTTTTACCAATTTTTAACATAATATATGATGATAATGAAAAGAAATACAGTAAATGTAATAATAAACTGTGATAGAGGATGAAATGAAATGTAATAAAATAATAAACTATGATCGAAAATGAAATGAAATTTAATAATGTAATGTAATAATAAACTATGATCAATAATGAAATTAAATGTAATAATAAAGTAATAAACATACGTTGCTTCTTTCAATTTCCCCTGTTGGGTAAATGCTATAGAAAAACGGATTTTTTAGAGCTAATGAGATTTAATTTAAAATAATTTCTATCAAATTATTAATATAGGACTGTTAAAGTGATCGTTTGAGTTTGTTTCCTTGTTAGTTGTTTCATATTGTAGTGTTGAAGATTGTTCTATCCATCTAAGAATTCATGTGTAGACATTATAGATGAGGTTTAAAGTATATATTAAGGATAGATCCGCCACACAATGGAGAGATTATCCATTAATGCTAATTCGTAGCCTCCTTAAACCTTCATTTGTCCAAAATAGGCGTTTGATAAAACCGGTCGACAGTATAATCTGTACAGCGACACACGGCGACATGAATATGTTAATATCGGTGTCACAAATTGTTTGTTTACATAACAGCTTCATTATAAATAACAAATTGTAACTGCGTATATATTTTTTTATTACAAAACCTATACATTTACAATATTAATTAGTAGTTCATAGGTATATTTGGCGTCGTTTTATACATGTACAAGCTGAAGCCGCGACTTCGTCTGCATTGAATCGTTGTTTCATTGGTTTGAATGAGTAGCATTTTCATTAATTTATTGCTTCACAAATTCTATAAACACTTCAATGAATAATTTGCTGTGTTTTACTGCAAAGATATTATAGTAATTTTTCAGGCTCTAGATTATCTCTGTGCTAAATTTCAATCAATTTCTTAAAATTCGTTCTTAGCTGACCTCTCTCGGCAAAAGGAATATTAATTTCAAGTCTCATTTCAAGTATTTCACGCCTTATATGATGAGATAACAGTTAACACCCCCGCAACCTCCCTTTCGTAAAATCCCTTGGTATTTCGTAAAATCCCTTCTTAGCTGACCTCTACTTGTCAAAAGGAATAATCTCACTCAATTTCAAGTCTCTACGCCTTATATATCGTGATGAGTCAAAAGATACCTGGATATCTCTTATATATATATATATATATATATATATATATATATATATATACACGAGGTGTGTTCAAAAAGTATCGCGAATTTTGAATTTTCGCGGGTTACGTATATTCGAATTTCGAATTTTTTGTAGCGTTATGTTGGTACTCATGTCTCTCACTTATGCCGACAAGCTCGGCCATTTTGAATGTTCATTTAATTGTTGACAGCTGCTTTGCTTGCACGTGTTTTGGATCGTCTTCGATTTTTACCTATTCAAAAAAATGGATCAAAGAACCTGTATCAAATTTTGTGTGAAAAACGAAATTAAGTGCGCGGATGCATTCCGAATGTTGACTGTGGCATACGGAGAAGCTACCTTGGACCGAAGCAACGTTTATCGGTGGTACAAAATGTTCTCAGAAGGCCGAGAAGATGTGAACGACGAAGAGCGTGCCGGACGCCCGAGCACTTCAACAACAGACGAAAAAATTAATGAAGTGGAGAAAATGGTATTGGCCAATCGTCGAATCACCGTTAGAGAAGTTGCTGAGGACCTAAACATATCGATTGGCTCGTGCCATTCGATTTTTATCAATGATTTGGGCATGAGACGGGTCGCCGCGAAATTCGTACCAAAATTGCTCAATTGTGACCAAAAACAGCATCGCATGAACATTGCTAATGAGATGTTAAACTCTGTCCGCGACGACCCAAATTTGCTCCAGAGGGTCATAACTGGTGACGAATCGTGGGTTTATGGTTATGACGTGGAAACCAAAGCTCAATCATCTCAATGGAAGCTGCCGCACGAACCAAGACCGAAAAAAGCGCGCCAAGTTCGATCGAATGTGAAAGTTTTGCTGACAGTTTTCTTTGATTGCAGGGGCGTGGTGCATCATGA